>WSYH01003541.1:21776-65504 GCA_036426205.1 Ascaphus truei | reverse complement strand
CGAGACCGAGGCGGGAGAGACACACACGAGGACCAATGTACTGCACACAGCAGTATATATATAGTAGAGTAGTATATAGAACAGAATATAGAGCAGTAAATAGCGTGTACAGACCTGCTTGTTGTACTGCATGATCCCCAGAGTGGGGAAGACCCAGGCACTTGCCGGGGGGATGATCTCACTGTCTGAGAAGCTGATCCACTGAATGACTTGAGCCTGGGACTCACGACACCTGCCACGGAGCTCCTCATTACTCACTGCGGGGGAGACAGGGGGGATGTGAGACGGAGCTCATTACTCACTGCGGGGGAGATAACAATAGGGGCAAGGGGACAGTACATAGGAGTATTGGGGTATTAGGAGGGCAACAAATGTAGGGGAGGGAGCAGCAGAGGGGGGGGGGGGAGGAAGGGGAGCAGGGTGGGGAGAAGGTAGAGGCACAGGAATGGAGAGGTCCCTTACCGTAGTGAGCGATCGCGTTGCTCTCAAACACACAGAAGCCGTCGCTGCCTTCATACGCTGGGACCTGAACATGAGACATGGGGTTAATCAGGAGACCCCCCTCTTCCTGCATCCCCTTAACACCCCCTCCCACAGAGTACCCCCTAAACACCCCCACAGAGCATAACTTAACCCAGGGGTGCACAAAGTTTCTGTGCTACGCCCCCCTGCCTGCTAAGCACCAGCACTCGCAAACCCCACCCCCTTTCCTGTGAACCGGTGTCAAATTACGTCACCCACAGCGTCATTTGACACACGTTATCATGGCGACGCGTCACATGACCCCACGTTTCCATGGTGACGCGTCCAGAAGCCGGCTGAATCCCGGTAAGTTGAAGTTGCAGAGGCGCCTCGGGGAAGAGTGCGGGACTTATGCTATCGCCGCACCACCCAAAAAATCCCACGTCCTCCCTTGCCTTAACTCGTCCCACACCTTCCTTCCTCTCTAATTACCTGCTTCCTAGCCCCGTAGGGCATCAATTCCCCCTTCCTCTATGCAGAGCATCTCAGCTTTCTGAGCCCCCCCCTCCTATGCAGAGCATCTCACCTTCCCAGCGGGGAATTTCTTGAGGAACTCTGGGGTTTTGTTGGTTTTTCCAAACTGAAATTCTGGAGGAGAAGATGCGACAGTAACAGAAATCGCAGAGTACTGAGCAGCTATGAGGGGTTTATACGCCCTCCAGTTGTCAGGGTATGTAAACAGCGTCTATAGAGAGAAATAGGACTAGATATATACACTGTACCAAGAGGCTAAAAGAGACATACACAAAATCAACCCACAGCCACATCCTTATTCCCTCTCATATCCGGCTGCATGAAAAGCCCACACCTCGTCAACTCCGCCTAATATTGCATTTAAAGCAGCAAAACGTGTCAAATCTCACATTGGTTATTTTAAAATAAATCCGTTCTGTACTATTAGATAATAGTGACTTTTTTCTTCTTCAAATTCAGCTCTTAATGCCATTTTTAATATGTTTTAAAGCTGCAGTTCATGCTGCCGTTTTACAAAAACATATATATATTGTTCTCTTTAATATGTGCATCAGTACAATTTACATACTGACAAGTGATTAGCTAAGTTTCCGATTGATCTGCGAAGATTCAGCTTGGGAGTTAATGAAATCGCTGTCAGTGCAGCAGAAGAGGACCAAAGATGCAAAGTTCTGAGGGGGGGAGATCATGTGACCAGGGGTTAAAAAGGGGTGTGCCAGAGTCGGTTTCAGAAGAGGAAGGTGATGTGACTTTGTAGATGGTTGCTATAGAAATAAAAAATGCTTGTTACATTATAATACATTAAAAATGTCTTTAAATATATATATTTTTAAATGCTACAAGTATCTTGTCATAGTACAGAACTGGTTTATAAACACATGTAGGATATTGCTTGAACTGCAGCTTTAAAGCACCCTTTGATTTCTATAGCAGTTTCCCCAGCAGTGCAAGATCTTTCCTGATTGTGATGAGTTGTTGCCAACATTCCCTGTAGTCTGAGCTATAAACTGTAATAGATGTTACTTTAGTAATATCAGGATACATTGTAGCTGCTGAGTTACACTGACTGAAGGATTGATTGAAACTGAAAGACAGCCATGTTAGTCACACAATCAGGATTTTAAGATTTATAAAAGGAGCATCAAACAATTGCCAGCTTAGGTAACAATGTAGAATTATAAATGGTCACATGCGTTACATATACAGATAAGACAACAATAATACAATAAAGGGGGAAAAGTATTAATGCTGATTTAAAATGGGATTTGTTACACATACTATACACACACTGACCTCTTTATCTAGCTGTATATAGATATATCTATACATGTGTGGATATAGATATAACAAGCTGACATGTCACATCTCAGTATATAGCTATATATGATGGCGCTATATAAATATATACATACACAGACATCCCCATTTCTCTGTATATCGCTACATATATACACACATATTATAATATATATATATATATATTACCACACACACACACACACACACCTGTATAGACATAATACACACACTGACACATACCAATCTCTCTGTATACAGATAGATATATAATATATCAACACACACACACACACACACACACACACACACACACACACACACACACACACACACACACAACACACACAAACCACACACACACACACACACACACACACACACATACTGACACATCCCCATCTCTCTGTGAATATTACACACACACCCCTCTGCATACAGATATATAAAGACACTGACATCCTTCTCTCTCCAGAACCGGGGGGCTCGGGGTTTCCTGGGGTCTCTCGTGCCGGAAATGGGGGTCCCCCCTGGTAGCTCGGGGTACCCGGCCCAAGCTGAGCTGCTCCCCGGCTCTGGAGGGCCCCTCGGGTCCCGGATGTCGGCGGATTCCCGCGGACCGGCACAGTACTCACCCCGGCGGCCATCTTCATGCGAGGAGAAAGGGAGGAGGCGTACAGCGAGGCCTGTGGACGTAAGGCTGCAGCTGCCGTAAAGGGAGACAAGGGGACGAGGTGTCGTGATGCGGAGACTATAACAGCAACACGTGCGCCACCTGGTGACTGAAGAGAGGAATAGTCACTGTATTTACAGAATATACATATTATTTTGGAAGTCTGTGTGTCTGTTCGCTATGCATTGGGACACCTCTTTAGGATATCGCAACCAAATTTTGCATGATGGTTCCTGAGAACAAGCAGCAGGGTTTTGTCTATGTTTGGATACAATTCACACATGACATCACATGTGACAGTCACATAACTGATGACATCACAAATTATAGGATCCCATCACACAACCCACAAGCTGCCACTTAATGTGGGTCACTTTGAAAACTCAATTTGCAACATTAGCAAAAATACAGACGCAGCCAAAGCTCTTTAAAAGGGCGAGATCATTGTTTGAGACGAGAGTACAAAGTCCTACAAACACGCATTAGTTAGGGTGACCAGACATCCCGGTTTTTAAGCCTCTGTCACGACTTTTTGGGTTGCTGTCCCGGTTTTCTATCCCGCTGGCCGCGCGTGCGTGATCAGCGCTTGCCGGCAGCTAGTGCGCATGTGCAATCGGCAAACACAGATCGCGCATGTGCATGAGCGGCCGTCAAACGCCGATCGCGCATGCGCAGCCAGCAACCGTTCTGCACGCATGCGTGACATTTGTCCCGGTTTTTGCAGAGACAAATATGGTCCCCCTGGCATTAGAGGCTCTCGATCGAACACTTTAGGACCTCAGAGGCAATTAAATTATAATGGGTGGAGTTGTTGTTTTAGAAGGGGTTTTTGCATGAAACTAAAAATTTGTAATTATCCATTTATAAATGGCGTTTTTTGGTTTCTTAGAATTCCCCCGAGCAATGCCGGCTACTTTAGCTAGTGTGTACATATATTTATATATAGGGCCGGCTTGATGGCGCTTCCATCGGTACTCCTGACCGAGCCCCGCGTGCGAAACGCGTAGAGGTCACGTGGTGGCAGTTCCTGTGGAGTATTTGCAGCTGGTGGAAGCGGGTCTCCTTGTCTCTAGCAGGGTAAGTACTCAGATTGGTCCGGACCCTCTCTGTAGTGCTTAGCTAGATCACTTTGGTCGCCCCCTACCCCACATCCACTATTTTGGTCAATTACCAGTCCCGTTTTTAGTATAACTGTTTAGACTCATTGTTGTTTTAACCCTGTATCAGTGGATGGTTACCCACTGTCTTAGATTAATAAATCGTTTACACCCCTCAGTGCGCCTGTCTGCCTTTGTTTTCTTCTGTTTGTGAGCCCCCCTCGTGGGAGCTCACTTTTGTAGGGGACATGTGGAATCCCCCCCCCCAGACTGAAGGCTGCAAGAGGGAGTCTTCACAGTACCCACGTTAGCGCGGAGCAACGCTATCCCCACATGATGATGTTGACACCTTTGGTGCACTTACTGACTACCGAAGCGCAAGACAGTTTTTCATTGGCCTCTCTAACAGCACGTCTGAGATCAGATGCATTGTAAGGAACCCCAACCCTCTCTAACAGCACGTCTGAGATCAGATGCATTGTAAGGAACCCCAACCCTCTCTAATAGCGCGTCTGAGATCAGATGCATTGTAAGGAACCCCAACCCTCTCTAACAGCGCGTCTGAGATCAGATGCATTGTAAGGAACCCCAACCCTCTCTAATAGCGTGTCTGAGATCAGATGCATTGTAAGGAACCCCAACCCTCTCTAATAGCGCGTCTGAGATCAGATGCATTGTAAGGAAACCCCGACCCTCTCTAATAGCGCGTCTGAGATCAGATGCATTGTAAGGAAACCCCAACCCTCTCCAATAGTGCGTCTGAGATCAGATGCATTGTAAATTCTTCTGTATCTGGTACCATTTTTCAAATGACCTGAAAATTGCAGGGAACCCTTTAGGGATACCCGGGGAACCCAAGTGCTTCTAGGAAGCCCTGTTGGAAAACACTGCTCTGCATAGAGCAGCCATAAGTACAGCACTAAAAGATAACAAATCAGAACATTTCTTGAAACTTGGCCATGGGTTATTACCGACGTTGAAATATATGATAATTGATCAAGGTTGTCACTCCCACCGAGAAGGAGATGGATCGATACAACTGCTACGTTCGGAGGCTAAATGGATACATTTTTTAAACACCGTGGCACCAAAGGTGTTAAATGATCTTAATTAGGTTGTTCTCTATAAGTAAGGTGTAGCGTCTGTTTACCTACATTGTCTCTGCAAAATGGATATAATAGGTCTAAAGACTGATAATATGAGCATCATGTATGAGTCACCTAGCCCGGAGTTTACTATAGCGATATTAGGACTCTTTAATTATACTTACCTCACTAGGTTAATTATGTTAACCAGTCAACCAAAGAGACTGTCCATCAACAAATTCATTTCCAAGAGACAGTTGGGAATCTAGCACATACAGAACAAAAGGCACAACGAGATGTTTGCTTTCATTTTTATTTCAGGGGCGAATTAACATGTTTTAAACATGTTCCAAGTTATACTATATGTAAACACTATTGGCGTGGGACAAAACAACGTTCCCAGCACTCATAAAAGACAAATGGAAAATAGGTATAAGCCAACTGGATTTAATGAAGAACATAATACAAACCCCCAGGGGGTATAGGTCAATGTAGCCAAATACGTATAATAGACAAGGGAAAATGGGAGAAAACAGGGAAAATGGGAGACAACAGGGAAAATGGGAGACAACAGGGAAAATGGGAGACAACAGGGAAATGGGAGACAACAGGGAAAGGGTAAAAGGAAAACCACAATGAGGGAGGAAGCGAGGGTGGGGGAGGGGGATGTAAACAAAGGTGATGCAGGGGAAGGGGGGCAACGTTTCAGGGTTAAGACCCCTTCTTCAGGCCCGTTCCCAAAGGGCAAAAAAAGAATGTCCAATGGTACTTCAAAGTCAATCAAAAGAAAAATGAGTCCTGCACCTGACGGAGAGTACTAAGGGATGTGATGATCCTGAAGCACACTCAGGGTAGGTCTGAGATCTCTCCTTGTCTCGTTTCCGTGGCGTAGGGGGCTCTGTCAGCTGTTAAACGTCCCGTGGCTGAGTAGTACTATAATGCCAGTACACTGCGGTAGCAGCACTAGCAAATGCTCGATATTCGTGCTGGTCATAGGGATATACCTGAACAATTAACCCTACGCGTTTCGTTTCTCTTGGAAACTTCCTCAGGGGTGATCTGAGAGGAAAGACCGCGAGATTTGGGCTCAAGGAGTCCAACAACTTTACCGGAGCACATCAGAGGGGAAAGAAAGACGTTGTGTCTGTTCATATGTCCGTCTGATTGCCCGTGTGGTGGCAAACACCCACACTGCTGATTTTACACTGCCACACTGTAAGTAGCTCGCATCTGTTGCACAAATACACCTTTTTATCAGTACTTCACCGTATGTGGCTTTATTTCTGTTATCCACAGGACTATACTCTATTGGGCTCTATTTATACAACAAGGACCATTAGCCAATTTATACCTTAATTTCCAATACTACCTATTTTTGCACCCTCTGTCTATATCGTTTGTTTTCTATATTTGGATCTTTGTGTGAGGTCTAAGACATTGTGGTAGCCTTCCAGGTATACACACTGTATTGTTATCTCTGCGCACCAAACTTCTCTTTCTTATATACCAGTATATATGTATATATATATATATAGTAATATATCAAGTGCGCAGATATCCTAAAGTGAGTAGATGCATCTCTATGCAGCCTCAAAGCTGGTTAATCACAATTTAACCCAATGTGTTCATAGAAAACAATGCATTCAGCGCAATGAGATACATATATTAATAAGTAAGGGTAGATAGGTTATATATGAGGAAAGGGCATTATATGTATATATATATATTTATATTTATGTATCTGTGTGTATGTATACATACACTGGAGCTTGTACTGAGGTTGCCACACAGTTAGTCAGTCTCAGCGGCTATACTTGTTAAGGTTTTCATGTTTGCTCATACCGGTTTTACTTGTGTGAAATAAGCGCACACAAAGACTATTTGGGAACTGTGAACAAGTTTGGCCGTAACTTCTCCTTGTGCTATTTTTATTTCTTTTAGTCTGTGTGCTATGTTGAACCAAAAAGATGACGTTGAGCTGTTCAGCAGTGTTTTAGAACTGTGTGTTCACCAAAATTCTGTGACCCAATTCCGCTGCAGGCAGATATTTGCAGATATTCGTTAACACTTGTAACCCCCCTTTGGAATTACCATGGTCTTAAGGGGACAACTGTGTGGGCCCACACAGAGTAACACCCTTTTTCCATTACATGATGCTGGGGGGAACTCAGCAGATGTTAAATCGTGCTCACTTCTGCCTGGAGACATTGATGTGACAAGAAGTGTATATAAAGACAGGGGAAAGATTTGGGAAGCCAGATCCCAGGAGGTGGTGCAGTTGTGGGATCTTACTGTGAATACTGTAAATATGTTCATATGGTAGTATAGAGTAAGGATCCCTTGTTATTGTCTTATAGAGAGGGACAGTATCCTCGTTAGGTAGCATCTCACAGAGATGGCTTCCTTTACTGGTGGGGGTTCATGGAGAGGCAGCCTGTACCAGGAGAGGAGTGAGCAGACCGTAGTCCTGATGCATAGTTGGACAATATTCCATGTTGCCACAAGGTGGCACACCATGCCTGAGAGAGGGGCCCTTATTCCCAGCAGAGGGAATTAGAAACAGGCCAGACAGGGGTCCATATGGAATTGAGTTCTACCGAAGACCCTGAAGAGTGCTTCCAAAGGTAACCAAGGGAATCAAGCCCCAGCACCTCCCTAGCAGGCCGAGATAGGGGCAGCTAGGAAGTAGGTTCAGACAGCATCAGGAAGAATGCACCTATGTCTATACCAAGTTCCCAGTGTGCAGTATATAGATAATAAAGCTGTTGTTGAGTAAATAAAATTTGAGGCGCCCATTATTGTTATATCATCGCCCAGCCGCACGAATCCAGCACCCTGATAAGGTAATCGCATCTGAGAAAGCCAAGGCCGGGCAGGGAGGGTAAGCCATGAACCCTATGCATATGACCATTAATTCCCCTTTCCCAGTAAGGGCCCCCACCAGGGGAGGGGGAAGTCAGTACTTCCGTCCATAGTCCAGTGAATCAAGGGGCCTGGCCTCCCTATCCTAACATGTAGTGCCAGATCCCACAGAGGTGCCTGTCAGAGCAGAGGGGGCCTGCTGGAGGGTGTCTGTGGTGGTGCCTGTCAGAGCAGAGGGGTCCTACTGGAGGGTGTCTATGGTAGTGCCTGTCAGAGCAGAGGGGTCCTACTGGAGGGTGTCTATGGTGGTGCCTGTTAGAGCAGAGGGGGCCTGCTGGAGGGTGTCTGTGGTGGTGCCTGTCAGAGCAGAGGGGACTTGTTGGAGGGTGTCTGTGGAGGTGCCTGTCAAAGGAAGCATGTCGGTGGAAGGGAAGGGCCCTCTCAAACCACCACCAGGCCATATCTCAAATCCAAGATTTCCGTTGGCGGCTCTGATCCCAATAACAGCTTCCTGCTTGACTACAGAGATCAGTACAATATCTCTTGTGATATGGAAAATAGTTGAAGCGCTCAAATGCAGGTATATCTCAAAATGATAATAAGCCAGACCACTGTACCAGGGTACTAACAATTGATATAGTACCTATTNGTGTCCATATAATGGGTACTATCCTCCTGAAGACAGGTTGTGGTTTGGTGCAACCCACTCACCATCTGTCTCATCGGCAGGTTCCCCTGAAAAATATGCAATACTCACATCCGGGTAGGGCAGGCAGGCGGCTGTGCAGCTACTCAATGCATACAGGGAAAGGAGAACCAAAAAGCGCACCAGCACAAACGAGCAGGAAGAAACCAACAAAAAAATGATTAAAAGGCGCCTTAAATGTGGCAAAAGACCCATCCAATGCATTTCGAACGTCGCAGCGTTCTTTTCAAAAAGACGCTGCACGTTCGAAATGCATTGGATGGGTCTTTGCCCATTAAAGTGCCCTTTAATCATTTTTTTGTTCTGGTTTTCTTCCTGCTCCGTTTGTGCTGGTGCGCTTTTTGGTCTCCCTTTCCCATATCTCTTGTGTACAGACAACACATTCTTACATTGAATAACTACAGTGTTACATAACATACTGGCTCACTCAGTGTGAAACATAGTTACTATATGATTATCCTGTCCTGTCTAAAAACATATGGTCCACTTGTTAAAGAGGCAATCCAATTGGCACTTTATATTATAATTTTTCTCATATATGCAGCCTTTGATCACCTTAATTGAAAACTAATGGCCTAAGTTTCCAATCGATTGATTCTCCCATTATCGATCATCAAAGATCCTGCTTCCCAGGGCTCACTAAATGGCCGCCTTTCAGTTTCAATCAATCCTTCAGTCAGGGTCACTCAACAGCTACAATGTATTCTTATATTACTAAGGTAACATTATCGACTGTTACAGTTTGCAGATCAAACTGCTGGAAATATTGTCAACAAATTATCACAAACAGGAAAGTGTTACAAAGATCTGCTGGGGGAGGTGGCTAAAGCCTGCTATAGAAATCAAAGGATTCTCAGTATATTAAAAAAAACTCATTAAAAATGTCATTGAGTTGAATAAAAAAAAAGTAGTAAGTATTATCTAATACTACAGAACTGATTAATTTAAAAAAACGCACTTAGGATATTTCATGAATTGCTCCTTTAAGCCTATTAGAGGCGATATAATACACCTTATATCATTCGGGGGTAACAGAGGGCCCGGAAGCTGCATGTGGGATCCCCATCCTCAGGTCACCCCAGTGGCCCCATCCCTGTATCCCCCCAGTGCGGAGGAAGCAGAGATGTTACTGGTGAGGGTCTCAGCTTCTCCCCGCTGCTCTCCTTGCTAATCACTAGTTCTCTAGGTAAGAAGAGGAGCGGGGACAGTATCCACAAGCGTGCTGGTATTAAGCAGCTCACTGGAGCGGGGAGACACTCCTACCCACGGCTGCAACGTGTAACTACCCACGGCTGCAACGTATAACTACCCACGGCTGCAACGTATAACTCCTACCCACAGCTTCAACGTATAACTCCTACCCGCGGCTGCACCGTGTAACTCCTACCCACAGCTTCAACGTATAACTCCTACCCACGGCTGCAACGTATAACTCCTACCCACGGCTGCACCGTGTAACTCCTACCCACAGCTTTCACGTATAACTCCTAAACCCGCGGCTGCAACGTCTAACTCCTACCCCCGCGGCTGCAACGTATAACTCTACCCGCGCGCTGCAACATATAACTGCGACCCGCGGCTGCAAACGATCACTTACCCGCGCTGCACCGTGGTAACTCTACCCACACTTCAACGTATACTCCTACCCCGCGGCTGCAACGTATAACTGCTACCCGCGGCTGCACCGTGTAACTCCTACCACAGCTTCAAGAGTATAACCTACTCGGGCCCCCGTCGCTGCAACGTATAACTCCCTACCCACAGCTTCAAACGTATAACTCCTACCCGCGCTGCATACTGCAACTCCTACCACGTAAGTAACTCCTACCCGGCGGCTGCAACGTATAACTCCTACCCCGCGGGCAGCACGTGTAACTCCTACCCGCGGCTGCACCGTGTAACTCCACCCGCGGCTGCAACGTATAACTGCTACCCGCGGCTGCAACGTATAACTCCTACCCCGGCTGCAACGCGTGTAACTCCTACCCACACGCTTCACTTATAACTGCTACCACACCAGCTTCGTAAACTCCTACCCGCGGCTGCAACGTATAACTCCTACCCACAGTCTTCACGTATAACTCTACCCACATCTTCAACTTATAACTCCTACCCTACCCGCAGCTGCAACGTATAACTCCTACCCGCGGCTGCAACGTATAACTCCTACCCGCGGCTGCAACGTATATCTCCTACCCGCGGCTTCAACGTATAACTCCTACCCACAGCTTCAACACGAACTCCTACCCACAGCTTCAACACGAAGTCCTACCCACAGCTTCAACGTATAACTCCTACCCGCGGCTGCAACATATAACTCCTACCCACAGCTTCAACGTATAACTCCTACCCACAGCTTCAACGTATATAACCTCCCGTACCCCGCGCTGCAACATATAACCCTACCCACAGCTTCACTTGTAACTCCTACCCGCGCTGCATGTATAACTCCTACCCGCGGCTGCAACGTATAACTCCTACCCGCGGCTGCAACGTCTAACCCCTACCCACAGCTTCAACTTCTTACTCCTACCCGCGGCTGCAACGTATAACTCCTACCCACAGCTTCAACGTATAACTCCTATCCGCGGCTGCAACATATAACTCCTACCCACAGCTTCAACTTCTTACTCCTACCCACAGCTTCAACTTCTTACTCCTACCCACGGCTGCAACGTATAACTCCTACCTCCTCTACCAGCCGCCGAACGTATAACTCCTACCCGCGGCTGCAACGTATAACTCCTACCCACAGCTTCAACGTATAACTCCTACCCGCGGCTGCAACGTATAACTCCTATCCGCGGCTGCAACATGCAACTACCCATGGCTGCAACGTATAACTCCTACCCACAGCTTCAACGTATAACTCCTACCCACAGCTTCAACTTCTTACTCCTACCCACAGCTTCAACGTATAACTCCTACCCACAGCTGCACGTATAACTCCTACCCACAGCTTCAACGTATAACTCCTACCCACAGCTTTAACGTATAACCCTACCCGCGGCTGCAACGTATAACTCCTACCCACAGCTTCAACGTATAACTCCTACCCACAGCTTCACGTTAACTCCTACCCACAGCTTCAACGTATAACTCCTACCCACAGCTTCAACTTCTTACTCCTACCCGCGGCTTCAACGTATAACTCCTACCCCACAGGGTTCAACTTCTTTACTTCCTACCCAGCTTTCAACGTAATACCTCTACCTCGCCGCGGGTTGTTCTAACGTATGTACTCCTCCCACGGCTTCAACTTCTTACTCCTACCCACAGCTTCAAGTATACTCCTACCCAGCTTCAAGATAACTCCTACCCACAGCTTCAACTTCTTACTCCTACCCGCGGCTTCAACGTATAACTCCTACCCACAGCTTCAACTTCTTACTCCTACCCACAGCTTCAACGTATAACTCCTACCCGCGGCTTCAACGTATAACTCCTACCCGCCTGTCACCGTATAACCCTACCCCCTACCCGCGGCTTCACAACGTATAACTCCTACCGTTTCGGGGACTGCTCACCGTCTAACTCCTACCCACATCTCAACTTCTACTCTACTCCTACCCCCGGCTTGCAACTTCTCCTACCCTGTGCTGCAACTGTAACTCCTACCCCCGCTGCAACGTCTTCCGTACCCGCGCTGCAACGTATAATCTCCTACCCGGGGCTGCACCGTATAACTCCTACCCGTGGCTGCAACTTCTAACTCCTACACCGTTTGCAACGTATAACTTCCTACCCGCGTGCGCAACCGTCTAACTCCTACCCGCGGCTGCACGCCTTAACTCCTACCCGGCTGCAACTTCTAACCCTACCCTGTGCGGCAACGTGTACTCTACTCGCTGACTCCACTCGTACTCCACGGCTGCAACGTCTTACTCGACCACGGCTGGCACGTAATAACTCCTACCCGCGCTGCAAGTCTTAACTCACCCACGGCTGCAACGTCTAACTCCTACCCCCGCGCGTGTGCAACGTCTAACTCCTACCCGTGGCTGTCAACCTATAACTCCTACCCCGTGTGCAACGTATAACTCCTACCCGCGGCTGCAACGTCTAACTCCTACCCACGGCTGCAACGTCTAACTCCTACCCACGGCTGCAACGTATAACTCCTACCCGCGGCTGCAATGTCTAACTCCTACCTGCGGCTGCAACGCCTAACTCCTACCCGCGCTGCAACGTTAATCCTACAGCGCGACTCTAACGCTTGGTGATAACTCGCTGACCCGTGGCTGTAGTCGATTGAACGTCTACCCTGGCTGCAATGTTTACTCCTACACTCGGCTGCACGTCTTACTCGTACCCACGGCTGCAAACGTCTACCTATACCCACGGCTGACAAGCGTTAACTCCTACCCGCCGCTGCAACGTCTAACTCGTACCCACGGCTGCAACGTATAACTCCTACCCGCTGTGCAACTTCTAAACTCCACCCGTGGCTGCAACATAAAACTCTACCCGCGTGTGCCCGTATAACTCACTACCCGCGGCTGCAACGTCTAACTCCTACCCACGGCTGCAACGTCTAACTCCTACCCACGGCTGCAACGTATAACTCCTACCCGCGGCTGCAATGTCTAACTCCTACCTGCGGCTGCAACGCCTAACTCCTACCCGCAGCTGCAACGTATAACTCCTACCCGCAGCTGCAACGTCTAACTCCTACCCACGGCTGCAACGTCTAACTCCTACCCGCTGCTGCAACGTATAACTCCTACCCGCGTGTGCAACGTCTAACTCCTACCCGCGGCTGCAACATATAACTCCTACCCGCGGCTTTGCAACGGTCTAACGCCTACCCGCACCTGCAACGTTAGAAAAACTCGATACCCGCGTGTGAAACGTCATAACTCCTACCCAGGCTGCAAAAGTATAAGTACCTACCCGCGGCTGCAAGTATAAACCTCCTACCCACGGCTGCAACGTATAACTTCTACCCGGGCGTGCAACGTATAAACTCCTACCCGCGGCTTCAACGTATAACTCCTACCCGCGGCTGCAACGTATAACACATACCCGCGGCTTCAACGTATAACTCCTACCCGCGGCTTCAACGTATAACTCTTACCCATGGCTGCAACGTATAACTCCTACTTGCGGCTGCAAAGTATAACTCCACCCGCAGCTGCAACTTCTTACTCCTACCCGCGGCTGCAACTTCTTACTCCTACCCGCGGCTGCAACGTATAACTCCTACCCGCGGCTGCAACGTGTACTCTACCCGGCTGCACGTGTACTCCTACTGCGGCTGCACGTGACTCCTACCGCGCGCTGCAACGTATAACTCTACCCGCGGGCAACGTGTAACTCCACCCCCGCGGCCTGCAACGTTTATAAATCCTACCGCGGCTGCAAGTGTAACTCCTACCCGCGGCTGCCACGTGAACCCTAACCCGCGGGCCATGCACCGTGTAACTTCCTACACGCGGCTGCAACGTGTAACTCTACCGCGGCTGCAACGTGTAACTCCTACCCGCGGCTGCAACGTATAACTCCTACCCGCGGCTGCAACGTATAACTTCTATCCGCAGCTTCAACGTCTAACTCCTACCCACAGCTGCAATGTATAACTCCTACCCACAGCTGCAACGTATAACTCGTACCCGCAGCTGCGACGTATAACTCGTACCCGCAGCTGCGACGTATAACTCCTATCCGCGGCTGCAACGTATAATTCCACCCGCAGCTGCGACGTATAACATATACCCGCAGCTGCGACGTTTAACTCCTAACCGCGGCTGCGACGTATAAATCCTACCCGCGGCTGCAACGTACTGTATAACTCCTACCCACAGCTGCAACGTATAACTCCTACCCACAGCTGCAACGTATAACTCCTACCCGCGTGTGCAACTTATAACTCCTACCCACAGCTGCAACGTATAACTCCTACCCGCGTGTGCAACGTATAACTCCTACCCGCGGCTGCAACGTATAACTCCTACCCGCGTGTGCAACGTATAACTCCTACCCACAGCTGCATTGTTTCGGAACTCAACCTTGATAAAGGTCCCAGTTATGACCGGAATGTCGAACTAACATGGGATAAAAACACTTTGACACTTTTCAAGACCTGCGACTGGATACCCTCGTCTCTGCTTTGATGTACTACACTCTGATTACCTCCAGTTCCCTGTGCCTGTTATTTCCTGCAATATTTCTTGCTATATATAGTTGTAATATGCTGCCCTTTTGAGGACTAAAGGCACGTCCATGAGGCCTTTGAAGTATATTCGGTTGCTCACCCCTGCCTTATATGTATGTATACTAGGTTCTTGGTGCATTTTCAAAATGTAATATCACCCAACACACCATTGGAATATTTGTTTGTACTGTACACTGCTTGTTTACGGTTGCCTAGCAACGACCAAAGTTGGCAATCCTTGCGGTTTCATGCCATGTTAGTGGCATCTCACTAAGGGGCATATAGGTCTGTGTGTCTCACTTTGCACCGTGTCTTGAAAAAGGTCCAAAATGTGCCTATTTCTTTTTTGTTTCAAATGTTTTATTGGTTTTCATAAGGGAATGAGTACAAAACAGTGCATTTTCATCATAACATATCAGGGGTGTTTCAGTGCGGCCCAGGAAACCGCACCTCGATTCCCCAACCGGCATTGTAGTTAGGGACCCAACCCTGACAGGCGTCTGCATTTTCGACCCTCTCATTCTCCCAGCCGGGAGAGCGAGCGCTTTCTTTGAAATATATTTAGTTTCCCCTTTGCTTTAGGAAAAAAAGGATAGAGAGCAGAGAGAAAAGAAAAAGGGGAGAGAGAATGAGGAGAAGGGAAGGGGTAGGGGAAGGGAGGAGGGGGAATGGGCGGGCGGGGAGGAAGAAAGGGGGAGGAAATCCTCCCCCCCAGTAGCCCCACCCCCGATCCTGCGCCAGGGCAGGTCTCAGTCCAAGGCTAGTTTGCTGAATTGGATTTTAGTTATAGGGCCATACCTCCCAAACTTTGTTGAATTTATCGACTTTTTGGTTTAGCTTTGCCGACAACAGCTCCATTAATCTAACTTCACTGATTCTGCTGAGCACCATCTGCTTGTTAGGCGGTTTGATCCTCTTCCAGTTTGCGGTAATTGTGCAGCGCGCTGCTGTCAAGATGTACAACGCCAATTTTTTAATCTGGTGGGGAAGGTCTTCAATGGGTTTTCCAAGCAGAAAAAACACTGGGTCCAGCAGGACTTCTTCTCCCACCATCTCCTCCACCATGGCCTGGATCATCCTCCAAAACGGTCTTATCCTGGGGCACGTCCAACATATATGTACCAGGTCTCCCGGCTGGCCGCACCCCCTCCAGCAGAAATCAGACAGGCCAGGGAAGACCTGGCTCAGCCTACTCGGGGTGAGGTACCAATGAAATAAGATTTTATAGATGTGTTCCTTGATGGAAGTGCAAATTGAGGTTTTGGCTGCTGCTTCCCAGATGTCCTCCCAGTCATCTCTAGCTATGTCTAAACCGAGGTCTGCAGCCCACTTGAGCATATATCTATGGTTAACGGGAGCAGAGGTGCTAGTCCCACGTAAAACTCAGAGATCAAACCCCCTTGATATGCCCCCACAGCGCATATCTTCCCAAACTTGGACGGGTTGTCGAACTTGGAGTTGTGGGAGACCGCTAATAAGAGGTGTCTGATCTGGATGTAGTTGAACAGGGGAAAACCCATAGGGGTATATTTTTTTTGCATTTCGGGGAATGTCAAAAGCCTCCTTAGTCTATCAGATCAGATGCTCTTCTTATGTTGGCCTGTTTAAAGAGTGTAAAATCTTTAGGGTCACAACCTGGGGGGAAGTCCGGGTTGCCGAATAGTGGAGTAGCTTCTGAAGGGGAAGATGTTAAGCTATATTTTATTTTTGCTTTTGACCATATCTTCCACGTGCACCTCATAGCTCCCAGGCTCGTCTTGCCCGACACTATCTCCCCTCCCTCCCCCGACCCCATCAGAGCCGGGAGGGCGAGTGGAGAGATGCAGGAGGACTCAATCTCCAACCAGCAACAGGACGCTGGATTGTTATTCCATTCCACCGCTTGTTTTAGGTGGGCTGCTAAATAATACTTGGTTATATCTGGTACTTCTAGGCCTCCACACTCCCTCGGTGCCACCATAACCGACCTAGCTACTCTGGGCTTTTTGTTGTTCCAAATAAATTGGAAAATTCTATTTTGGATGTTTTTGAGGTCCGACCCCGGGACAAGGATTGGGAACGTCTGGAAGAAATACAATAGTCTAGGAAGAATATTCATTTTTACAGATGCAACTCTACCCAACCATGATATATTGTATTCACTCCAACTCTGGAGATTTTTTTTTATTTCTGCGAATAGTGGGGGGTAATTATGTCTATATAGGTCTCCATAGGTATTCGCAATTTTGACTCCCAGATACTTAATGCAGGAGGAGCTCCATTTGTAGCTAAAATTAGCTTGTAGTAGTTTAACTTCGGAAGGTGTCAGGGAGAGATTCAGGGCCTCAGATTTGTCATTATTGATTTTGTATCCAAATTTTTCTAGCTGTGTTTGGAGGTTTGGGAGGGTTGTCAGGGGGGAGGACAAGGATAAGATCACATCGTCCGCAAATAGCGATATCTTATATTCCTCTTGACCTATATTGACACCCTTTATATTTTGGTCTTTTCGAATTATTGCTGCGAGGGGCTCGATCGTTAAGGCAAAGAGGAGTGGGGACAAGGGGCACCCCTGTCTCGTACCATTTCTTATTATTACGGGGATTGAGCCTCCGCCCGGGAGTTTCACCAATGCTGATGGGTTTTGGTCAAGGGCTCTGACCCCCTCAAGAAAGGGTCCTCTGAAGCCGAAATTAATCAAAGTTTGATCTAAGAAGTCCCATCGAATTCTATCAAAAGCTTTTTCGGCATCTAGTCTCAGGATAAAATCTTTTATTTTCGAGAGGTGCACGTAGTCGATGATGTTTATAATTTTACGGGTGTTATCCGAAGCTTGTCTGCCCGAAATGAATCCCACCTGGTCTCTGTGGATCAAGCTCGGCATTATTGGGTTTAGCCTATTCTCAAATAGTTTGCTGTAAATTTTTAAGTCCGAATTGAGGAGAGAAATCGGCATGTAGCTACCACAATTTAATGGATCTCTTCCCTCTTTGTGGCTTATTGCCAGGTTCGCTGAAGACATAGAGGGAGGGACATCTTCCCCTTCCAAGAAGGAGTTGAAAACTTCTAATAAATGTGGGACCAGCACCGCCTTAAACTTTTTGTAATAAAGATTGGAGAAGCCGCCCGGGCCTGGGGTCTTGTTTATTTTTAGCTGCTTTAAAACTTCAAGTAGTTCATCGGCTTTTATTTTTTCATTTAGTTTGAGGATGGTTTCTTCGGAGAGGGCCGGTAGGCTGCCCTCTGCTAAATATTTTGAGATAGCCGTCAACCCAGGCTCGGTGTTTTGGGAGGGGTTCAGATTGTAAAGTTTGGTGTAGTAATCTGCGAATTCTTGGGCAATTTCGTTTTCTTGGAATGTTTTAGAGCCGGTTTTAGTTTGAATTGCCATAATTTGGGATTTGACTCTTAGACCTCTTAATTTATTGGCCAAGCAAAATGTGCCTATTTCTATGTGTCTACAGCTTCCATATTGCGCCCCCAGGCCAAAAATTGGTTATCATTAATGCCCTTCCAAATATACTCCATTCGAAAACACTTGTAGCCCCTTATATAGCAATTTGTGCAGGTATATTTTTTATTTATAAAAATGTTTTATCAGGAAGTAATACATTGAGAGTTACCTTTCGTTTTCAAGTATGTCCTGGGCACAGAGTTATAACAATACATGGTTACATTAAAAGAAAAGGGTTATACAGCCAATTCAGACATTTCATGGGCAGATAGAGTTGCTAGTAGGTTTACCCATAATATGAAAGCTTGTACATTTTTATACCCGGCTAAAGTGGGAAAGGAAATTGCAAATGAGGCCGGCGTGGCAAGTAATGCCTCATCCCCTAAATATGGGACACACTAAAAAGCAATGGCCGTCATTCCCCGGCAGCTGGAGTGTCCCTGGAACAATGAGAAAACAGAGCACTACTCAGGGAACAAGTACGAGGAAAAAATAGAGAATGTGTATTTCATTAAAAATTATATTCATTTATTGGTCATGAAGACAAGAAAGCGAAGGTGTCGCCTCACCAACGCGTTTCACGCCTAAGCACTTTATCAAGGTATCTTGAGATATACACACACACACACACACACACACACACACACACACACACACACACACACACACACACACGAAACAAGGCAGCAGGCACTCTGTAAACAATGAAGAGCTGATGTTTATCCCATATGCGATATTGAAACAACAGGTATTACCAGATCTTCATCCGGAAAGAAGAGACAGCACACAGCCAAGTTGAAATAACAATATATTGAGGTAACAAAAACCAAGGCAATACATCCGACGTTTCGGTCAGCTACACGTGACCTTCCTCAGGGATGTGCATTGAAAGAGTGCCAGTGAACAAACATATATACCCAAAGCAATCAAAATTAATCAAACTCACCGTGTGCATACCAATTGCAAACATGCAAATTCAAACAGGTGGGGTTGGTGACACGCAATCGCTTCGTGGAACACACCGCCATCTTGCAGCATCATCTACACTCATACAGGCACTGTGATTCTACTTTGTCTGCATCCGCGCCAACCTCCGGCGCCGTCGTATGACGTCACGCTATGCGCCGTATTCGCGCATGTGCAGTGCAAACCAAAGGCTCATATAACCTATCCATGTAAATACATAGTAATGTTTGCACAGCAGCGACACTCACAGGTGCCTGGATGTACTGCACAGTATAGATTACCCAAAATGCTGCACCATGTCTGCCCACTATGTCTGTAGGCAAATAGATTGTCCATAAAGACCTATAAAAATATAACCCCACACATAAGGGCCCATCAAAGAACCTGGGGAAATAAAGCTTAAAACTACTGAGGCATGTGTATAAGATTTGTGTGTCACCAAACATCACCAACATATAAACATATTTTTTTGAAGTTTCAGTGATTTTTTATGTTCTTTTTTTTTTTTTTTTTAAGTGATCATGTTGGTAACTTTAAATGCGGCAGATCCAGGTGTATTACATGTGGACACCTCACTGTCACCATCCTTTCAGTCGTCCTCTAATGGGTCTGTTTATCCCATTAAAAGTTCCATACACTGCCAAACCACTCATGTGGTTTATATCTTGTCTTGTTCTTGCAATTTCCAATACGTTGGGCGTACCAAGCGATCCCATTGTCTCAGATTTTTGGAACACAGACGTGCCATTATTAGAGGGAATTTAAATCATGGTGTTCCTCGTCACTTCTCTAATGTACATCTTAAGGACCCTGCATGTCTTAAGATCATAGGGATCGAGAGTATCTCCAGCTCTAAACTGGGAGGAGATAGATTTAAGAGCCTATGCATTCGGGAATCCTACTGGATTTACCAGTTAGGTACGTTGGTACCTCAAGGATTAAACGAATGCATTGATGCTAGTATACTTGTATAATCTAGATTTCCAGTCCCGTGTGATCAGGGTGTCCCCACTGCTCTGATCATATTTTTCAGTTTGCTATCATCCTTAATCCAAGTTGGTGTACCTATTAGAGAGATATAATCCATATAGTTTATCACCCTATATCTCTTATAGTTGGTTTCTTACATCTGCATCATTTACCTATCAATACACATCATTGTAATTTTTATTTTATAAATTGTTTTATTTATTCTTTTATTTTTACCCATATGAATCTATATAATCATTTTTACTCTTGACTATATATACATATCTGTTTTTGTCTCATCAGGATTGTATTATTATAATTATAATTTATTTTTAGTTGGAGATGTTGTAGGCTGCATAGATTGGTTTATATATTATTAACAGGAATGTTTGTATATATTGGATGTATGGTATATTTTATCCCAAACATCCTCCTTGTTATTTTACAGGTTAATTATTGCAACTGACATCTATTTATCCTTAAATATTTATTTATCTTATTAATTACTCATTAGGTTATTTATAATTCTGTATAGGCTCAGTATGTTATTACATTTGTGTCCGACACTGTAGATAATCCTATGTTCAGCCGTTTATTGTTTATTATGTGCATTGGTTAAAGTTTTTTATTGTACAATTACATTGGTTGAGCATGTTCACGACATGATTGGCTGCAGCTCCCCTGTCATAGCCAGATATCACCTGGCAAAATCATTAGACAGCTATAAAGAGACAGGGAAGCTAGCAGCCAATCATCCCTTGAAGAAGTCACTCACGTGACGAAACGCGTCGGAATCAGGAAATCGTGTGGAGGAACCTGTAGCATCTGTGTGAGGATTTGGAGTTGAATGCTGCCGATTTTACTGAGAGGAGAGAGGGCAAGTGTGCAGCACGGACGGCTCGTGCTGCTATACAGGAGGCACAGAGAGAAGGCGCAGTTCCTAGTCATACCTGGGCTGGATACCACACTCGTGTGAGTGCTGGTCGTCTCTAGGCTGCTTCCATCTACACTGCTGTGGAGAGAAACACCCCCCTTCCTCACAAGTGGATAAGTGTCAGCTCCTACACCCACTCCATTGCACACCATTGCAATATATTCTGGCTGCAGGTTCTCTCCCTGATTCCCGAAGGCCAAACAGATTGTCTCCCATGATTGTTTTTTACACATTGAAGTGAGTGCATGTCCTGGTTGGCCTCTCTTGTTGTTTTGTAATAAATTTGATTTTTATACAGTATTATGCTACGGAGTTGGCGCTTCTTCTTCTCTTTTTTCTTAGATTTCCATGATCTGGCTAGATCATTCTAGAAGCTGCCTACTCCATACTGTGACTGGAACATTTACACCTGGACTTGATTTCATTTTTTTCTATCTTGGACTTACAGCTTGTTCTATATATTTTTTATTGGACACTGAACACTAAAGGTTAAACAATATTTTTCTTTTTTGTTTTTATTGTGGTTATATATATATATATCATTATATTTATTTTTGATTTTTGCATTCACCTTTCAAATTCACATCACAATTGTCACATTCACTTATATAGAACGCACTTTATTCACACACTGCTAGCGCTACTTTTTGTTTCTGTTCACACACACACACACACACACACACACACACACGTTCATAAATACTTTTCTCCTGCAGAGGAATGTGTATAACTCATGAATAAGTTTCTTTTGTTCCCAGTGCTAAATATTCATGGGCAGAGCCTGGATTTCCATATAAAACTTTATTTACACATTAACAGAATAGTGACACACAGGTGTAACATTGTTCATCAGGCTTCACCCGCGGACACCAAGCCACTCCCATGGTCTCAGGCCCCTTCCACTCTCAGTCTGCACCTCCCAGTATCTCCCCCACCATGCGGGGCAGGAATCCCCCTAGGAAGTGGAAGAAGGTGGGGCAGAGTCCCTGGGGGTCACTCTCTGGGGTCAGAGACAGCTGTGCAGGACCCTCTCCTGTCAACTGGGCCGTCACCGTCAATCTCATCAGAGGCTCCTCCCCCCTTTTCTGCCCTTCTCCCAAGGCCAAAGCCCGGGAAACTGTGGCCTCAAGCTCCGCCCCCTGCGCCGCCTCTCGCAAACGTCTCCTCTCCTTGCGCCGTCCCTCCCACACCCGATGCCACACGCACACCCCCCATGTGGGGCAATCTCCCCCCTTCTCAAGGAGTCGCTTGATTGGCTGGGGGTCCGGGGGGTCCTTATGTGTCCTGATTGGCTGGGGGTCCGGGGGGTCCTTATGTGTCCCTGTTTCCTCTCGCACGAGGGTCTCGCTGCTTCTGGGGTGATTTGCACGAGTGTCTCTGTTGTACTCCTCTGTCCTCCCTCCCTCTCTCCTCCTCCTCCTCCTCTTTCTCCCGCTCTCTTCGCCTCCCTCCTCCCGCTCTCGTTTCCTTTCCTCTGTTTCACACCTCTCGCTCTCCCGCTCCTCTCTTCCATGCTCCCCACTGCCCTCTTTTTTCCTCCTTCCCTCTGATGCAGTCCCCTCACCATTAATTAGCTCCCCATCGCACAGCGCTCCCCGCCTGTCCACTCTCTCTCTCTCCACCCCCTCTCTTTCCTCATTCCTCCCTATCTCCTCTCCCTCACTCCCTTCTCTCCCTTCTCTCGTCACTCCCTCCTCGCAGGTGCACAGCAGAACCTCCCCCATGACCTTCCTCACGGCAGTGCATGCCCCCTCCAGTGAAGCCCCCCTCAGGGGTATTGGCACCACTAGACACCCCTGCACTCCCCCCTCTCCCACGGAAGAGGTGGGAGGGGGGGAGAGGAGGAGCAGGGTTATCCCCCACGGCCGGCTCCCTGGGGATGGGAAACGGTAGAGAGGGGAGCGGCAGGTCCGGACGGCGGCGGCGCACTGTGTGGAGAAGCGTCGGGCCGTGCGAGCGCTCACGTTACCGCACACGTTGTGACTCAGCTCAAAGGGGTCTTGCACGTTGAGGGGTCCGAGGCGAAGATCCACCGACCAGGTAGGAGGTGGGGAGGGGAGGGGGAGGGGGAGAGCGAGGCCGTCCCGGGGGGAGAGGAGGAGCGAGGGAAGGTTCAGGGAGGAGAAGAAAGAGAAGAACTCAGAGAGCAGAGAACCTGGAGGGGGGGAGGGGGAGAGAGAGAATGGGAGGGGGAGAAAAGGAAAAGGGAGAGAGAAGAGAGAGGGGAGGGGGAGACAGAGATGTTATACATTTTCCACCACACTGACCATATACAGTGCCCCTGCTCTCTTTATAGTAACACCTGTGTTATATACAGGTCAGGCTCACTCACTTAGGTTCTGCTGATTGTCACTGGCTCTCACTGTTGTGGGGTCAGACGGGAAGCTGCAGTCCCAGCCGTCAATCACCTGGCCGACCTTGTTAGCTAAAGAGTGAGGGACACAGGTGTGATTAGATGTGTATGTGTGTGGGAGGACAATGTACACTAGGTGTGTGTGTGTGTGTGTGTGTGGGGGGGGGGGGGTTGCTGTATCATTAGGGGTGGTGTGTGTGGATGGGGAGGGGTCACTGTATCATTAGGTGTGTGTGTGGGTCAATGTGTCATTAGATGGGTGCATGTGTGTGGGGTCACTATAATATTAGGTGTGTGCGTGCGTACGTGTGTGTGGCGGTCATTATAATATTAGATGTGTGCGTGTGTGTGTGTGGGGGAGGGTCCCTATATCATTAGGTGTGTGTGTATGTGTTTTTTTTTAGGTGTGTGTGTGTATGGGGGGGGGGGGGGGTCAGGGGAAGATGGTAAGGCATATTTTATTTGTGCATTTGACCCAAATTTCCACGTGCAACCTCATAGATCCCAGGTCCGTTTGCCGACACTATCTACATCCCTCCCCCCGACCCCATCAGCAGCCGGGCACCCCGCGAGGGCGGTGGCAGTGACGAGAGATGCAGGAGGACTCAATATCGCCAACAGCACAGGGACGCTGGATATTGTTATTCATTCCAACCGACTTGTTTAGGGTGGGCTCTTAAAATAATATACTTGGATATATCTGGTATCTAGGCTCCACACTCACTCGGTGCAACTAAACGACCGTACTCTGGGCTTTTGTTGTTACAAATAAATTGGAAAATGTATTGGATGGTTTGGTTGAGGTCGACCACACGGGACCAAGGATTGGGAAACGTCTGGAAGAAGAATACAATAGCTATAGGAAGGAAGTAGTCATTTTTACAGAGCAAACTCACCCAACCATGATATATTGATTCACTCAACTCATGGAGATTTTTTATTTCTGCGAATAGTGGGGTCGGTAATTTTATGTCTATATAGGTTCCAAGGTATTCGCAATTTTGACTCCCAGATACTAATGCAGGAGGAGCTCCCATTGTAGCTACAAAATTAGCGTGTTGTAGTAGTTTAACTTCGGAGGGTGTCAGGGAGAGATCAGGGGCCTCAGATTGGTCATTATGATTTGTATCAAATTTTCTAAGCTGTTGTTTGGAGGGTTTGGGGGGTTGTCAGGGGGGAAGGACACCGGATAGATACCTCGTCCGCAAATAGGCGATATCTTATATTCCTTTGACCATATTGACACCCATTTATATTTTGGTCTTTTCGAATTATTGCTGAGAGGGGGACTCGACGTTAGGCAAAGAGGAGTGGGGACAAGGGGCACCCTGTTTCGTTACCAGTTCTTATTATTACGGGGATTGAGCTTACGCCCGGGAGTTCACCAAATGCTGATGGGTTTTGGTCAAGGGATTGACCCTCAAGAAAGGGTCCGTGAAGCCGAAATTAAATGAAAGTTTGGATCTAAGAAGTGCCCATCGAATTCTATCAAAGCTTTGTTCAGGCATCTAGTTCAGGATAAAATCTTTTATTTCGAGAGGTGGCACGTAGTCGATGTTATGTTGATAATTTTACGGGTGTTATCCGAAGCTTGTCTGCCCGAAATGCAATCCAACTGAGTCTCTGTGGAATCAAGCTCGGCTTATTGGTGTGTAAAGGGCCTATTCAAATAGTTTTGCTGTAAATTGTTAAGTCCGAATTGAGGAGGAAATCGGTAGATAGACAACAATTAATGGTCTCTCCCTCTTGTGGCTATTGCCAGGTGTCGCTTGAAGACATAGAGGAGGGACACTTCCCCTTCCAGAGGAGTTGAAAACTTTCTAATAAATGTGGGACGCACGCCTTAAAATTTTTGGAATAAGATTGAGAGAAGCCGCCCGGGCCTGGGGTTTGTTATTTTTAGCTGCTTTAAACTTCAAGTAGTTCATCGGCGTTTTATTTTTTCATTTAGTTTGAGGATGGTTTCTCGGAGAGGGCCGTGAGGCTGCCCTGATAAAGATTTTGAGAGTAGCCGTCAACCAGCGCTCGGTGTTTTGGGAGGGGTTCAGATGTAAAGTTTTGTGTGTAGTAACTGCGAAATCTTGGGCAATTCGTTTTATTGGAATAGTTTTAGGAGCCGGTTAAGGTTTTAGTTTGAATTGCCATAATTTGGTGATTGATCTTAGACCTCTTAATTATTTGGCCCAGCAAAATGTGCCTATTCTATGTGTCTACCACGCTTCATATGCGCAGCCCCAGGCCAAAAAGTGGTTATTATTAATGCCACTTCCAAATATTACTCCATATCGAAAACACTTGTAGCCCCTATATATCAATTGTGCAGGTAAGTTTTTATTTATAAAAATGTTTATCAGGAAGTAATACATTGAGAGGTACATTTCGTTTTCAAGTATGTCCTGGGGCACAGAGTTATAACAATACATGGTTACATTAAAAGAAAAAAGGGTATTACGCCAATCAGCCATTCATGGAGCAGATAGAGTGCTAGTTAGGTTTAACCAATATACTGAAAGCTTGTACATTTTTATACCCGGGCTAAGTGGGAAGGAATTGCAAATGAGGCGGTCGTGGCAAGAATGCCTCATCCCATAAATGGGACACAACTAAAAAAGCAATGGCCGTCATCCCCGGAGCTGGAGTGTCCCTGGCAACAATGAGAAACAGAGCCACTTACTCAGGGACACAAGTACGAGGAAAAATAGAGAATTGTGATTATTAAAAATGATATTCATTATTGGTCATGAAGACAAGAAAGCGAAAGGTTGCGCCTCCCACAACGCGTTGTCACGCCTTAGAAATTTATTCAAGGTATCGTGAGATGATACACACACACACACACAACACACACACACACACACACACACACACACACACACACACACACACACACACAACACACACACACACACACACACACACAACACACACACAACACACACCAACACACAACAAAGGCAGCAGGCACTCTGTAACAATGAAGAGCTGATTGTTTATCCAATGCGATATGTGAAACAACAGTATTACCAGATCTTCATCCGGAAAGAAGAGGACAGCACACAGCCAGTTAAATAACAATATTGACGGTAACATAAAACCAAGGCAATACATCGACGTTTCGGTCAGCTCCACGTGACCTGTCCAGGGATGTGCATTGAAAGAGTGCCAGTGACACAAATATGATACCCAAAAGCAATCAAAATTAATACAAATCACGTGTGCATACAATTGCAAACATGCAAAATTCAACGGTGGGGTGGGACACGCAAATCGCTTCGTGGGAACCACACGCCATACTTGAAGCACATCTACAACTCATACAGGCACTGTGATTGTACTTGGTCTGCCTCCGCAGCAAACCCTCGCCGTCAGTTATGACGTCACGCTATGCGCCCGTATAGCGGTAGTGCAGTGCAACCAAAGGCTAGATAACTATCCAGGTAAAATAGACATAGTAATGTTTGAACAGCAGCGACAATAACAGGGTGCTGGATGTACTGCACAGTAAGCATTACCCAAAAGTGCATGCACCATGTCTGCCCACTAGTCGGTAGGGCAAATAGGGGATTGTCCTAAAAGAAACATAAAAAATGAACCCCCACATAAGGGCCCCCATCAAAGAAACCTGGGAAATAAGCATTAAAAAATACATGACGCTATGTGTATAAGATTTGGTGGTCACCAAACATCACCCACAACATATAAACATATTTTTGAAGTTTCAGTGATTTTTATGTCTTTTTTTTTTTTTTTGAAGTGATATGTGGTAACTTTAAATGCGCAGATCCAGGTTGTATAACATGTGGGAACCTCACGTCACACATCCTTTCAGTCGTCCTCTAATGGGTCTTGTTTATCCATTAAAAGTTCACATTACACTGCCAAACCCCACTATGTGGTTTATATCTTGTTGGTTCTTGCAATTTCCATACGTTGGGCGTACCCAAGGCGATCCAGTCTCAGATTTGGAACAACAGAGTGCCATTATTAGAGGGAATTTAATCATGGTGTTCCATCGTAACTTCCTCTACTGTACATCTTAAGGACCCTGCAGTCTTACGATATAGGGATACGGAGAGTATCTCCAGCTCTAAAATGGGAGGAGATAGATTTAAGAGCCTATGCATTCGGGAATCCTACGAATTACCAGTTGGGACGTTGGTACATCAAGGATTTAAACGAATGCATTGATGGTAGTATATGGTATAATCTAGATTTCCAAGTCACGTGGATCAGGGTGTCCCCATGCTCTGATCATATTTTCAGTGTCTAGCATTCCTTATCACTGGGGGCGTGAATATGAATCATAGGGTACAACCAGGCTGCTGTGTGTTTACTTACATCGCGCAGCCGGGAAAGCGGAAGGTGGGTAGAAGGGGAGGAGGCGGTAGTGGACCAGCTAAGTCAGAGAGAAGGGGTGGTTCCCAGGGGTGGGGGGGGTCTTGGGGGTGGGGTTATGGCATCATACCTGGGGGGGGGGGTAATATTGTATTGTTTTTTTTTGTTTTTTTTTTTGAAATGTTTTTTTAGTTATTGTTTTTGTTACTGTGAATGGTTTTTTTTTTTTTTTTTTTACTACTTCTCATTTTCTTTTTCTTCTTTCTGCACTATATATACAGATATTTTTTTGGTCCATCAGGAGGTGTATTATATATATTATAATTGTATTTTAGTGGAGAGTTGTAGGCTGCATAGATGGTTATATATTGTAACAGGAATGTTGGATATATTGGATGTATGGTAGATATTTATCCAAACATACTCTCCTGGTATTTTACGGTTTAATTATTGCAATGACCATTATTTATCCTTAAATATTATTTATGCCTTATTAATACTCATTAGGTTATTGTATTCTGTATAGGTCAGTATGTTATTACCATTTGTGTCGGACACTGATGATAAGCCTATGTTAGCGACGTTATTGTTTATTATGTGCATTGGTTAAAGTTTTTTATTGACAATTAATGGTTGAGCACGATTCACGACATGATTGTGCAGCTCCCCTGTCATAGCCAGAATCACCTGGCAAATCATTAAGACAGCATATACGAGGACAGAGGAAGTAGCAGCCAATCATCCCTGAAGAAGTCACTCACGTGACGAAAGCGTAGGAATAGGAAATCGTTTGTGGAGGAGACACTGTAGCATGTTGTGAGGACTTTGGAGTTTGAATGCTGCCGCTTTTACTGAGAGGAGAGAGGGCAAGGTGTGCAGCACGGACGGCTCGTGCTGACTATACAGGGGCACAGGAGAGAAGGCGCAGTTCCTAGTCAACCTGGGCTGGATGCCCACACTCGTGTGGTGCGGGCGTCTTAGGCTGCTTCCATCTACACTGCTGTGGAGAGAAAAACAACCCCCTTCCTCACAAGGGATTAGCCAGCTCCTAACACCCTCATGCAACCACTTGCAATATATTCTGGCTTGCAGGTTTGCTCTCCCTGATTCCGAGAAGAGGCAAACAGATTGTTACCATGATGTTTTTTACCCATTGAATGAGTGCCATGTCCTGGGTTGGCCTCTCGGTTGTTTTGTAAGTAAATTTGATTTTTATACGGATTATGCTCCGGAGTTGGCGCTTCTTCTTCTCTTTTTCTTAGATTTCTGTATGGCTAGATCATCTGATAGACGCTGCCTAACTCCATACTGTGACTGGAACATTGTCACCTGGACTTGATTTCATTTTTTCTATAGTGATTACAGCTTTTGCTATATATTTTTATTGGACACTGAACACTAAAGGTTCAAACAATATTTTTCTTTTTTGTTTTATTGTGGTTATATATATATATATCATTATATTATTTTTGAGTTTTTGCATTCACCTTTTAAATTCACATTCACCAATGTCACTTCACTTATATAGAAGCACTTTATTCACACAGGCTAGCGCTAACTTTGGTTTCTGTTACACACACACACACACACACACACACCAACACACGTTCATAAATATGTTCTCCTGCAGAGGAATGTGTATAAACTCATGAAATAAGTTTCTTTTGTTCACCAGTGCTAAATATTCATGGGCAGAGCTGGATTTCATAAAACACTTTATTACACAATAACAGAATGACAACGTGTAACATTGTTTCATTCGGCTTACCCGACGGACAACAAGCCACTCCCAGGTATACAGGCCCCTTCCACTCTCAGTCTGCCACTCCCAGATCTACCCCCCAATGCGGGCAGGAATCCCCATAGAAGTGGAAGAAGTGGGGGCAGAGTCCTGGGGGTCACTCTCTGGGGTCAGAGAAGCTGTGCAGGCACCCTCTCGCTGTTAAATGGGCCGTTACAGTCAATTCATAGAGGGCTCCTCCCCCTTTTCTTGGCCTTCTCCCAAGCCAAAGCCCGGGAAAATCGTTGGCCTCAAGCTCCGCCCCCTGCGCCGCCTCTCGCAAAGTTACCTCTTCCTTGCGCGTGTCCCTACCACACCCGATGCCACACGAACACCCCCATGGGTGGCCAATCCCCCCTTCTCAAGGAGTCGCGTTGATGTGGCATGGGGGTACGGGGGTCCTTATGTGTGTTGATTGCTGGGGGTCCGGGGGGTCCCTTATGTGTCCATGTTCCTCTCGCACGAGGGTCTCGCTGCTTCTGGGTTGATTTGCAAGAGTTGTCATCTGTTGTATCCTTCCGTCCCTCCCTCCTGCCTCTCCACCTCCTCTTCCTCCGTCTCTTCGCTCTCCTCCTCCCGCTCTCGTTTCCTGTTCCTCGTTTCAACACCTCTCGCTCTCCCGCTCCTCTTTCCAGCTACCCCACTGCCCTATTTTTTCCTCTTCCCTCTGATTGCAGTGGTCCCCTCACATAATAGCTCCCATCGCACAGCGGCTCCCCGCCTGTCCACGTCTCTCTCTCGTCACCCCTCTCTTTCCTCATCTCTCCTATCTCTCTCCCCACTCCCTTCTCTCCTTCTCTGTTCACTCCTCCTCGCAGGTTGACACAGCAGAACTCCCATGCCTCCGTCACGGCAGGGCATGCGCCTCCGAATGATGAAAGCCACCCTAGGGGTGTTGGCACATACGACACCCTGCCACTCCCCCCTCCACGGAAGAGGTTGGGAGGGGGGGAGAGAGGAGCAGGGGTTATCACCCAACGGGCCGGCTACAGCGGGATGGGAACGGATAGTAAGGTTAGAGAGGGGAGCGGCAGGTCTGGAGGCGGCGGCGCACTTGTGGAGGAGCGGGGCCGTGCGAGCGCTCCACGTTACACCACACGTTGTGACTCAGCTCAAATGGGGTCGTGCACGTTGAGGGGTCCGAGGCGAAGATCCACGGACCAGGGTAGGAGGGGGGAGGGGAGGGGGAGGGGGGAGAGCGCGAGGGCGTCCGGGGGGGAGAGGAGGAGCGAGGGAAGGTTCAGGGACGGAGAAGGAAAGGAGGAAGAACGAGGAGAGCAGGAACCGGGTTAGGAAGGGCGGGGAGGGGGACGAGAGAGAGAATGGGAGGGGAGAGAAAGAAAAGAGGGCGAAGGGGGGAAAGAGGGTTAAGGGGGAGAAGGAGGGTCGAAGGAGGGGGGATGAAAAGTAGGGGATAAGGGGGAGGGGGGTAGAGAGAGAAAGAACGAGGGGGAGGGAAAGGTGGGAGGTGGTGAGTGCAAGATGGTGTGGAGAGAAGGGAGAAAGGTGAGCGGGGGGGGAGGGGAAGGAGAGGGGAGAGAAGAAGGGGGGGGAGAGGGGGGAAGAGATTGAGGGGAGGGGGGGTGAGGAGAGGGGGTGGTGGGGGTGGGTAAAAGAGGGAGAGGGGAAGAGGAGAGGGGAGAGGAGAGAGGGGGAGGTGGGGGAGAATCGAGGGAGGATGGGGGGAGGCAGGGGGGGCGAGGGTCAGGGAGCGCGACGAGGTTCCGAAAAGAGATGAGGGGAGGGGGGGAGAGATGACGGGGTATGGGGAGGGGGGGCAAGAGAGAGGAGGGAGGGGGGGGAAGAAGAGAGGGGGGGGGGGTGAGGAAAGTGAGGGGGGAAGAGGGGGGAGAGGGACAGGAAATTGGAAAGCAGGAAGGAGGGGGCGGGCGAGCGAGGGGGGGGAAAAGAAGATTGAGGGGAGGGGGGACAGACAGGGAAGAGAGAGGTGGGAGGGGGAGAGGGGAAGAGAGGAGGTGGGAGGGGGGGAGAGGAGGTGGGAGGGGGGGAAGAAGAGAGGTGGAGGGAGGGAAGAGACGGTGGAAGGGGGGGGAGGGGAAAGAGACGGTGGAGGGGGGGAAGAGAGGTGGAAGGGGGGGGAACGAGATGCGGGGAGGGGCGGGGCGGAAGAGAAAAAGATGACGAGGGGGGGGGTGGAGAGAGAGGTGGAGGGGGGGGAGACGGAGAGAAGCAGGTGGGGGGGGGGAAAGAGTCGGAGGGGGGGAAGACGAGGCTGGAGGGGGGGGAGAAGAGAGGGGAGGGGGTGGGGAGAAAGAGAGAGTGTGGAGGGGGGAATAGAGGTGGAAGGGGGAAGAGAGAGCGTGGAAGGTGGGGAGAGAGGTGGAGGGGGGAAGAGAGAGGGGAGGGGGGGGGAGAGAGAGATGAGAGTGGGGGGGAGGAAGAGAGGTGGGGGGGGGAGGAAGAGAGGTGGGGGGGAGAGGGGAGAGGAGGTGGAGGGGGTCGAAGAGTGCGGGGGCGGGAGAGGAGAGTGAAGGGGGAAGAGAGGGGTGGAGGAGGGAAGAGAGGGGGAGGAGGGAAGAAGAGGGGAGGAGGGGAGGGGAGGAGGGGGGAAGGGAGGAGGGGGGAGGGGGAAGGGGAGGGGAAGGGTAGAGGAGGGGAGGGGAATGTGGGAGAAGGGAAGGAAAGGGAGGAAAGTGAGGAAAGATAGAGAGGAAAAGTTATTATGGAAAGACGGGGAGAGTGATGGATGAGAGGGGGAGAGAGAGAGAGGGGAGAGGGGAGGGGGAGACACGAGATGTTTACATTTTCCACCACACTGAACATAACAGTGCACCCTGCTCTCTTTTATAGTACACCTGTGTCATATCAGGTCAGGCTCACTACACTTAGGTTGCTGCTGATTGTCACTGGTCTCACTGTTGTGGGGGTCAGACAGGGAAGCCTGCAGTCCCAGCGTTCAATCCTGCCGACCTTGTAGCTAAAGAGTGAGGGACACAGTGTGGTGATTAGATGTGTAAGTGTGTGGTGGAGGGGACAATGTTACACTAGGTGTGTGTGTGTGTGGTTGTGTGGGGGGGGGGGTTGCGTTATCATTCAGGGGTGGTTGTGTGTGGATGGGGAGGGGTCACTGTCTATCATAGGGTGTGTGTGTGGTCAATGTGTCATTAGATGGGTGCATGGTGTGGGTCACTGATAAATTATGTGGTGCGTGCAGTACGTGTGGGTGGCGGTTCATTATATATATTAGATGGTCGGTGGGTGTGTGTGGGAGGGTCCCTATATCATTAGGTGTGTGGGGTGTATGTGTTTTTTTTTAGGGTGTGTGTGTATGGGGGCCGGGGGGGGGTTAGGTGGTGTGTATGGGGGGGGTCATGTATCTATTTGTGTTATTGTAGAGTGGGGGGGGAGGAAATAACATGTTATCATGTAGGCTGGTTGGGTATGGGAGTGGGGGCCTTGTATCAAGTAGGGTGTTGTTGTATGGGCGGAGGGGGTCCTTGTATACATTAGGGTGTGTGTACGGGGGGGGGGGGGGGGGGGGTGGTGTCACTGTATCATGTAGGTGTGTGTGGTCGGGGGGTGGTGTCACAATGTATCATGAGGTGTGTGTGTACGGGGGGGGGGTGGGTATGTATGTGGTGGTATGGGGGGGGTCACTGTATCATATTTGTGAGGTCTTCTGCGTGTGTGTGTGCGGTGTCACTGTGTCATTAGGTGCGTGCGTGATTACGTGTGGTTGGTCCCTCACCGGCTTCCTCTCGCAGCTGGCTCAGGGGGGGTATTACTGGGGGGCTCCTCGTTTGCAGGAAGAAGATGACGAGCAGCGTCAGAGCGTAATTATTCAGCAAGGGCCCCCCCCCTAATGGGTTACCTGAGAGGTGAGAGGTCAGATGTCAAGCTGGCCCCTAAATTCTTCCCCCAACTCACAATCTCAGACGCGTATTCTCTCGTGCCCTCTCCTTCCTCCCCCTATTCTCGCGCCCCCTTTCCTCCCTCTATTCTCTCGCCCCCTCTCCTCCTTCCCCCTATTCTCTCGCCCCCTCTCCTCCCTCTATTCTCTCGCCCCCTCCCCCTATTCTCTCGCCCCCTCTCCTCCCTCTATTCTCTCGCCTCCCAGGGGAAGACGTAAGCTATATTTATTGTGATTTTTGACCCAGAGATTTCCAACGTGAACCTCATAGCCTCCCAGGCTCCGTTTGCCGACACTATTACATCCCTCCCCCGACCCAATTCAGCAGCCGGCGCCTACCCCCGCGAGGGCGGAGTGGGCCCAGTGACGAGAGATGCAGGAGGACTCAAAAAATATCCAACAGCAACAGGACGCTGGATTGTTATTCATTCCAACCGCTTGTTTAGGCCGTGCGGTGCTAAAATAATTACTTGGTTATATATCGGTATCTAGGCCTCCACACTCACTCGGTGCAACATAAAACGACCTGCTACTCTGGGCTTTGTGTAGTTACAAATAAATTGGAAAATTTATTTGGATCGTTTGGTTGAGGGACGACAACGGGACAAGGATTGGGAAACGTCTGGAAGAAAATACAATAGTATAGGAAGGAAGTATCATTTTTAAAGAGCAAATCACCCAACCATGATATTTGTTCACTCAACTATTGGAGATTGTTTTATTTCTCGAATAGGGGGGTCGGTAATTCTTGATGTCTTATAGGTCTCCATAGGTATTCGGCAATTTTGAATCCCAGATACTTAATGCAGGAGGAGCTCCCATTTAGCTCAAAATTAGCTTGTAGTAGTTTAACTTCGGAGTGTCAGGGAGAGATTCAGGGCCTCAGATTGTCATTATGATTTTGTATCAAATTTTTCTAAGCTGTTTATGTTTGGAGGTTTTGGGGAGGGGTGTCAGGGGGGAGGACACCGGTAAGATACATCGTCCGAAATAGGCGATATCTTATATTCCTCTTGACCTATTGACACCCTTTATATTTTGGTCTTTTCGAATTATTGCTGAGAGGGGGCTCGATCGTTAAGGCAAAGAGGAGTGGGGACAAGGGGCACCCTGTCGTACCATTTCTTATTATTACGGGGATTGAGCCTACGCCCGGGAGGGAGTTTCACCAAATGCTGATGGGTTTTGGTAAGGGATTGACCCTCAAGAAAGGGTCCTGAAGCCGAAAATTAATAAAGTTGGATCTAAGAAGTCCATCGAATTCTATCAAAGCTTGTTAGGCATCTAGTCTCAGGATAAAATCTTTTATTTCGAGAGGTGCACGTAGTCGATGTGATGTTGATAATTTTACGGTGTTATCCGAAGCTTGTCTGGCCCGAAATGCAATCCCACCTGGTCTCTGTGGAATCAAGCTCGGCATTATTGGGGTGTCAAAAAAGGGGGGGGGGGCCTATTACAAATAGTTTGCTGTAAATTTTAAGGCTCCGAATTGAGGAGAGAAATCGGAGTAGCACAACAATTAATGGATCTATTCCCTCTTGTGGCTATTGCCAGGTGTCGCTTGAAGGACATAGAGGAGGGACACTTCCCCTTCCAAGAAGGAGTTGAAAACTTTCTAATAAATGTGGGACAGCACGCCTTAAAGTTTTGGAATAAAGATTGGAGAAGCCGCCGGGCCTGGGGTCTTGTTTATTTTTAGCTGCTTTAAAACTTCAAGTGTCATCGCTTTTATTTTTTCATTTTAGTTTGAGGAGGTTCTGCGGAGAGGGCCGTGGTAGGCTGCCCTCGCTAAAGATTTTGGAGATAGCCGTCAACCAGGCTCGGTGTTTGGGAGGGTTCAGATGGTAAAGTTTTGGTGTAGTAATCTGAGAAATTCTTGGGCAATTCGTTTTATTGGAATAGTGTTTTAGGAGCCGGTTGGTTTAGTTTGAATTGCCATAATTTGTGATTGATCTTAGACCTCTTAATTATTTGGCCACGCAAAATGTGCCTATTCTATGTGTCTACACGCTTCATATGAGCCCCAGGCCAAAAATTGGTTATTATTAAGGCACTTCCAAATATTACTCCATTCGAAAACACTTGTAGCCCCTATTAGAAATTTGTTGCAGGTAAGTTTTTATTTATAAAAATGTTTTATCAGGAAAGTAATACATTGAGAGTACATTTCGTTTTCAAGTATGTCCTGGGGCACAGAGTTATAACAATACATGGTTTACATTAAAAGAAAAAAGGGTATTAAGCCAATTCAGACATCATGGGCAGATAGAGTGCTAGTAGGTTTAACCATAATCTGAAGCTTGTACATTTTTATACCCGGGCTAAAGTGGGAAGGAATTGCAAAGAGGCGGTCGTGGCAAGTAATGCCTTCATCCCTAAATATGGGACACACTAAAAAAGCAATGGCCGTCATCCCGGAGCTGGAGTGTCCCTGGAAAATGAGACAACAGAGCACTACTCCGGGACACAAGTACGAGGAAAAAATAGAGAATGTGATTCATTAAAAAGATATTCATTTATTGGTCAGAGACAGAAAGCGAAGGTGTCGCCTCACAACGCGTGTCACGCCTTACGAAGCATCTTTATCAAGGTATCGTGAGAGATACACACACACACACACACACACACACACACACACACACACACACACACACACCACTACACACCACAAACACACACACCCACACACTACACACACACAACACAACACACAAACACACACCAACACACACGAACAAAGGCAGGCAGGCACTCGTAACAATGAAGAGCTGATTGTTTATCCATATGCGTATTGAAACAACAGGTTTACCAGATCTTCATCGGAAAAGAAAGGAGGCAGCACACAGCCAGTTGAAAATAAACAATTATGAGGTAACAAAAACCAAGGCAATACATCGACGTTTCGGTCAGCTCCACGTGACCTTCTCAGGGATGTGCATTGAAAGAGTGCCAGTGACCAAATATATACCCAAAGCAATCAAAATTAATCCAAACCTCACGTGTGCATACAATGCAAACATGCAAAATTCCAAACCGGTGGGGTTGGTGACACGCAATCCTTCGTGGAAACCACACCGCCATCTTGCAGCACATCTACAACTCATACAGGCACTGTGATTCTACTTTGTCTGCATCCGCAGAAACCCTCGGAGCCGTAGTTATGACGTCACGCTATGCGCCCGTATGCGCGCAGTGCAGTGCAAAACCAAAGGCTAATATAACTATCCATGTGTAAAGACATAGTAATGTTTGCACAGCAGCGACAATAACAGGGTGTGACTGGATGTACTGCCACAGTAAGATTACCCAAAAGGCTGCACCAGTCTGCCCACTAGTCTGTAGGCAAAATAGGGGGGGGGAATTGTTTATAAAGGAAACTAAACAATGAACCCCCACACATAAGGGCCCCCATCAAAGAAACCTGGGAAATAAGCTTAAAAAATAATGAGGCTATGGTATAAGATTTGGTGGTCACCAACATCACCAACATATAAAAGCATATTTTTGAAGTTTCAGTGATTTTTATGTCTTTTTTTTTTTTTTTGAAGTGATAATGTTGGTACTTTAATGCGCAGATCCAGGTGTATTACATGGGGAACCTCACGTCACCATCCTTTCAGTCGTCCTCTAATGGGTCTTGTTTATCCATTAAAAGTTACATTACAATGCCAAACCCCACTCATGTGGTTTTATATACTTGTATTGTTCTTGCAATTCCAATACGTTGGGGTACCAAGCGATCATTGTCTCAGATTTTTGGAAAAACAGAAGTGCCATGATTAGAGGGAATTTAAATCATGGGTTCATCGTAACTTTTACCTCTACTGTACATCTTAGGACCCTGCATGTCTTAAGATAATAGGGATCGGGAGTATCTCCAGCTCTAAACTGGAGGAGATAGATTTAAGAGCCTATTGCATTCGGGAATCCTACTGGATTTCCAGTTAGGTACGTTGCGTACATCAAGGATTTAAACGAATGCATTGATGATAGTATATGGTATTAATCTAGATTTCCAAGTCCGTGTGATCAGGGTGTCCCCACTGCTTGATCATATTTTCAGTTGCATCATCCTAATCCAAGGTGGTTGTATACATATTAGAGAGATATAACTTCCATATAGTTTTCACCCTAATTCTTTATAGTTGGTTTCTTACATATGCATCATTACCTATCATACACATCATTGTAATTGTTATTTGATAAATGTTTTAGTTATTCTTTTTGTTACACCATATGAATGATAATAATCATTTTTACTCTTTGACTATATATACATATCTGTTTTGGTCTCATCAGGATTGTATTATTATATATAATTGTATTTTTAGGTGGAGATGTTGTAGGCTGCATAGATGGTTATATATTCTTAACAGGAATGTTGGATATATGGATGTATGGTATAGTTTATCCAAACATCCTCCTGTTATTTTAAGGTTTAATTATTGCAACTGACCATTATTTATCCTTAAATATTTATTTATCTTATTAATTACTCATTAGGTATATAATTCTGTATAGGTCAGTATGTTATACCATTTGTGTCGGACCACTGTGATAATGCCTATGTTCGACGTTTATTGTTATTATGTGCATGGTTAAAGTTTTTTATTGACAATTACATTGGTGAGCATCGGATTCACGACATGATTGCTGCAGATCCCTGTCATAGCCAGATATCACCTGGCCAAATCATTAAGACAGCTATACCGAGGACAAGGAAGTAGCAGCCAATCATCCCTGAAGACGGTCACTCACGTGACGAAACGCGTCAGGAATAGGAAATCGTTGTGGAGGAAACTGTAGCATCGTGTGAGGCTTTGGAGTTTGAATGCCTGCCGATTTTACTGAGAGGAGAGAGGGCATAGTGTGTGCAGCACGGACGGCTCGTGCTGCTATACAGGGGCACAGAGAGAAGGCGCAGTTCCTAGCAACCTGGGCTGGATCCCACACTCGTGTGCGTGTGGCGTCTCTAGGCTGCCTTCATCTACACTGCTGTGGAGGAGAAAACAACCCCCTTCCTCACAAGGGATTAGGCAGCTCCTACACCCTCCATGCAACAATCTGCAATATATTCTGGCTGCAGGTTTGCTCTCCCTGATTCCAGAAAGGCCAAACAGATTGTTCCCTGATGTTTTTTACACATTGAATTGAGTGCCCATGTCCTGGTTGGCCTCTCTGTTGTTTTGTAATAAATTTGATTTTTTTATACAGGATTATGCTCCGGAGTTGGCGCTTCTTCTTCTCTTTTTTCTTAGATTTCCTGCTCTGGCTAGATCATTATAGAGGCTGCCTAACTCCATACTGTGACTGGAACATGTACCTGGACTTGAGTGTCATTTTTTTTCTATATTGGAATTACAGCTTGTTGCTATTATTTTTATTGGACACTGAACACTAAAGGTTCAAACAATATTTTTCTTTTTTGTTTTTATTGTGCGTTAATATATATATATCATTATATTATTTTTGATTTTTGCATTCACCTTTTAAATTACATTCACCAATGTCACATTCACTTATATAGAAGCACTTATTCCACACGGCTAGCGCTACTTTGGTTTCTGTTACACACACACACACAACACACAACACAACACACGTTCATAAATATGTTCTCCTGCAGAGGAGTGTATAAACTCATGATAAGTTTCTTTTGTTACCAGTGCTAAATATTCATGGGCAGAGCTGGATTACATATAAAAACTTATTACAAATTAACAGAATAGGGACACACAGGTGTAACATTGTTTCATCGGATTACCCCGCGGACACCAAGCCACTCCCAGGTATACAGGCACCCTTCCACCTCAGTCTGCCACATACCACTATCTCCCCCCAATGCGGGGCAGGAATCCCATAGGAAGTGGAAGAAGGTGGGGGCAGAGTCCCTGGGGGTCACTCTCTGGGGTCAGAGAAGCTGTGCAGGCACCCTCATGCTGTTTAAACACTGGGCCGTTGTACACCGTCATTCATCAGAGGGCTCCTCCCCCTTTTCTTGGCCTTCTCCCAAGGCCAAAAGCCCGGGAAAAACTCGTTGGCCTCAAAGCTCCGCCCCCTGCGCCGGCCTCTCGCAAAAGTTATCCTCTTCCTTGCGCGTCGTCCCTTCCCACACCCGATGCCACACGAACACCCCCATGGGTGGCCAATGCCCCCCTTCTCAAGGAGTCGCTTTGATGTGGAGGGGGTCCGGGGGGTCCTTATGTGATGTCCTGATTGCTGGGGGTCCGGGGGGTCCTTAGTGTCCATGTTTCTCTCGCACGAGGTCTGCTGCTTCTGGGGTTGATTTGCACGAGTGTCTCTGTTGTACTCCTCGTCTACCTCCCTCCGCCTCTCCACCTCCTCTTCTCCGTCTTCTTCGCTCTCCATCCTCCCGCTCTCGTTCCGTTCCTCGGTTCACAACTCTCGCTCTCCCGCGCCTCCTCTTCCAGGCTCCCCACTGCCCTATTTTTTTTCCTCATTCCCTCTGATTGCAGTGGTCCCCTCACCATAATAGCTCCCCATCGCACAGCGCTACCCGCCTGTCCACTCTCTCTCTCTCACCCCTCTCTTCCTCATTCTACCTATCTCTCTCCCACGCCCTTCTCTCCCTTCTCTCGTAATCACTCCCCGCAGGTGACACAGCAGAACTAACCCATGCCGTCCTCACGGCAGGGCATGCCCCCGCAAGTGATGAAGCCCCCCTAGGGGTGGTATGGGCACAACCGACACCCTGCACTCCCCCCCTCCCACGGAAGAGGTTGGCGAGGGGGGGAGAGAGGAGCAGGGTTATCCCCACGGGCCGGCTACCTGGGATGGGGAAACGGTAGGTATAGGTTAGGAGGGGAGCGGCAGGTCGGACGGCGGCGGACGCACTGTGTGGAGGAAGCGTGGGCCGTGCGAGCGCTCCACTGTTAACCACACGTTGTGACTCAAGCGCAAATGGGGTCTGCACGTTGAGGGGTCCGAGGCGAAAGATTCCCCGGACCAGGGTAGGAGGGGGGAAGGGGAGAGGGGAGGGGAGAGCGGAGGGCGTCGGGGGGGAGAGGAGGTTAGCGAGGGAAGTTTTCAGGGAGGAGAAGGAAAGAGGAAGAACTCAGAGAGCAGAGAACCTGGAGGGGGGGAGGGGGAGGAGAGAGAATGGGAGGGGGAGAAAAGGCAAGGGGAAGAGGGTTAAGGGGAGAAGAGGGTAAGGGGGAGAAAAGGGTAAGGGGAGGGGGGAGAAAAGGTGAACGGGAGGGGGGAGAAAAGGGGGAGGGGGTGCAAGATGTGTGGGGGGAGAAGGTGAGGGGGGAGAAGGAGAGGGGGAGAAGGGGGGGGGAGAGGGGGGAAGAGATTGAGGGGAGGGGGGTGAGGAAAGAGGGGGGTGGCTGGAGGGTGGGTAAAAGAGAGGGGAGTGGAGGGGAAAAAGAGGAGAGGGGAGGTGGGAGAGAAGACGAGGGGGAGGTGGGGGGAATCGGGGAAGAGAGAGGGGGAGGCGGGGGGAGCGAGGGGGGAGGGGGGGAGAGAGTAGGGGAGGGGGGGAGGAGAGAGGGATGGGAGGGGGGGGAAAGAGAGAGGGGTGAGGGGGGGAAGAGAGAGGGGGGAGGGGGAGGAAAGAGGGGGGAGGGGGGGAAGGACAGGAATTGGAAAGCAGGAAGGAGGGGGGGGGAGCGAGGGGGGGGAAGAAGATTTGAGGTGGAGGGGGGAAGACAGGGAAGAGAGAGGTGGGAGGGGGGGGGAAGAGAGAGGTGGGAGGGGGGGAAGAGAGGTGGAGGGGGGAAGAGAGGTGGAGGGGGGAAGAGAGGTGGAGGGGGGGGCGGGGAACAGACGAGGTGGAGGGGGGAAGAGAGGTGGAGGGGGGGGAACAGAGCGGTGGAGGGGCGGGGAGGAAAGAGAAAACGATGAGAGGTGGAGGGGGGGAGAGATGAGGTGGAGGGGGGGGAGAGAGAGAGAGAGGGGGGGGGGGGAAAAGAGTGGAGGGGGGGAAGAGAGGTGGAGGGGGGGGGAAGAGAGGGGAGGGGGGGAAAGAGAGAGGTGGAGGGGGGAATAGAGGTGGAAGGGGGGAAGAGAGGTGGAAGGGGGGGAGAGAGGTGGAGGGGGGGAAGAGAGAGGGGAGGGGGGGGGTAGAGAGGTGGATGGGGGGGAAGGAAGACGAGAGAGGTGGAGGGGGGGGAAGAGAGGTGGAGGGGGGGAAGAGAGGTGGAGGGGGGAGAGAGGTGGAGGGGGGGAAGAGAGAGGTGAAGGGGGGAAGAGAGGTGGGGTGGAGGAGGGAAGAGAGGGGAGGAGGGAAGAGAGGGGAGGAGGGGAGGGAGGAGGGGGGAAGGGAGGAGGGGGAGGGGGGAAGGGGAGGGGAAAGGGGAGGGGGGGAAGGGGAATGTGGGAGAAGGGGACAGAGAAAGGGAGGGAAAGTGAGAGAAAGATAGAGAGGGAGAAAGTATTAGAGCAAGCGGCGAGAGAGTGATGGATGGAGGGGGAGGGGAGAGAGAGAGAGAGGGAGGGAGGAGACCGAGATGTTTACATTTTCCACCACACTGACCATATACAGTGCCCCTGCTCTCTTTATAGTAACACCTGTGTCATATCAGGTCGGCTCACTACACTTAGGTAGCTGCTGATTGTCTAATGGTCTCACTGTTGTGGGGGGTCAGACGGGAAGCCTGCAAGTCCCAGCGTCAATTACCTGCCGACCTTGTAGCTAAAGAGTGAGGGACACAGGTGGGATTAGATGTGTAGTGTGTGGTGGGGAGGGGACAATTTACACTAGGTGTGTGTGTTGTGTGGTTGTGTGGGGGGGGGGGTTGCGTTATCATTAGGGGGTGGTGGTGTGGATGGGGAGGGGTCACTGTCTATCATTAGGGGTGTGTGTGGTCATGTGTCATTAGATGGGTGCATGGTGTGGGGTCACTATAAATTAGTGTTGTGCGTGAGTACGTGGGGTGGCGTGTTCATTATTATATTAGATGGTGCGGTGGGTGTGTGTGGGAGGGTCCCTATATCATTAGGTGTGTGTGTATGTGTTTTTTTTTAGGGTGTGTGTGTATGGGGGGGGGGGGGGGGGGTTAGGTGGTGTGTATGGGGGGGTCAGTATCATATTTGTGTGTATTGTGAGGGGGGGGGGGAAATAACTGTTATCAGTAGGTGTGTTGGTATGGGAGTGGGGGCCTGTATCAATTAGGTGTTGTGTATGGGCGGGGCGGGTCCTTGTATCATTAGGTGTGTGTGTACGGGGGGGGGGGGGGTGGTCACGGTATCATTAGGGTGTGTGTCGGGGGGGGTGGTGTCCAAATGTTCATGAGGTGTGTGTGTACGGGGGGGGGGGGGGGGTATGTCATTGGTGTGTATGGGGGGGGTCCGGTATCATTATTTGTGTGCGTGTGGTGTGCGGTGTCCACGGTATTAGCGTGGTGCGTTGATTACGTGTGGTCGTCCCTCACCGGCTTCCTCTCGCAGATGGCTCAGGGGGGGGGTTTACTGGGGGGCTCAACCTCGTTGGCAGGAAGCAAAAGGGTGGATGATCTGGCAGCGTCAGAGCGTAATTATTCAGCAAGGGCCCACCCCTAATGGGTACCTGAGAGGTGTGAGAGGTAGATGTCAAGCTGGCCCCTAATTCTTCCCCAAAAGACTCACAATCTCGACGCGTATTCTCTCGTTTGCCCTCTCCTTCCTACCCTATTCTCAGCGCCACCCTTTCTCCCTCATTCTCCGCCCCCTCTCCTCCTTCCCCCTATCTCTCGCACCCTCTCCTCCCTCTATTCTCTCGCCCCCTCCCCCTATTCTCTCGCCCCCTCTCCTCCCTCTATTCTCTCGCCTCCTCTCCTCCCTCTATTCTCTCGCCTCCTCTCCTCCCTCTATTCTCTCGCCCTCTCCTCCCTCTATTCTCTCGCCCCCTCTCCTCCCTCTATTCTCTCGCCCCCTCTCCTCCCTCCCCCTATTCTCTCGCCCCCTCCTCCCTCCCCCTATTATCTCGCTCCCTCTCCTCCCTCCCTCTCCTCTAGCGCCATCTCCTCCCTCCTCCTATTTTCTCACACCCTCCCCTTTTCTTTACCCTCCCTTTCTCTCCTCCCCCACCCCTAGATCTCTCTCCTGTATTTCCTACCCGACCCCATCTCCCTCTACTTTCCCCTTACCCGCAAGGTGGCTCTCCCGGGCCCAGTAGCGCACCGTGTACACGAGCGGTGGGACTCGCGGGTCCAAGTCCGAACAGAGGCGCAGGAAGGCGGAGTTACACAGAGCCAGCCTGGTGGGGGGAGGGGGGGG
>WSYH01003541.1:0-11059 GCA_036426205.1 Ascaphus truei | reverse complement strand
AGGGTGGGTATCAGGGAGGGTAGTATAGGGTGGGTATCAGGGAGGGTAGTATAGGGTGGGTATCAGGGAGGGTAGTATAGGGTGGGTATCAGGGAGGGTAGTATAGGGTGGGTATCAGGGAGGGTAGTATAGGGTGGGTATCAGGGAGGGTTGTAGAATAGGGGGGGTAACAGGGAGGGTAGTATAGGGGGTAACAGGGAGGGTAATAGGGAGGTTAGTACAGGGGGTAACAGGGAGGGAGGGTAGTATGGGGGGGGGTAATAGGGAGGGTGGGTTGTATAGGGGCAGTCTTCTTACCCTGTCCTTGTCCATCATGATGTTCCCGACGGGAGCAATTTCCTGGAAGAGGTCCTTCAGTTGACCTTCTGCGGTGTCCCGGGGAAAGCCGCTGACGTAGACGCTGCGCTCTTGCTGCTGTTGGCGCCGCTCTCGCTCCTCACACAGACGCAGGTGACGTCGGCCGCGCAGGTGATCAGACAGGCTGGGGCCTGCGGGAGGGGGATGAGGAGATCAAATACAGGTTGCAGGTGTCACAAACTGCAACATAGGGGATCCCGCTCTGTGTGTTCTGTCACCGCTATAAAGGCTGGTGCAGTATCTGTGATATATATGCATATATATATATATATATATATATATATATATATATATATATATATGTATATACCAGGCGTGGCCAACTCCAGTCCTCAAGGGCCACCAACAGGTCAGGTTTTCAGGATATCCCTGCTTCAGCACAGGTGGCTCAGCCACTGATTGAGCCAACTGTGCTGAAGTCGGGACTGGAATTCTATTATATACTTTTGTCACCATTAACAAGTCGCTATGGTAGTCATTCGTTATATACACTTGTAACATTTCATATTGCTGTGACTTCTAATGACTCCAGCTGACTTTCCAATTGTATCACCCGTTGCTGGGCAACAAAGACTATTTAAACTCACTGCCAGAATCAACCATTCACCCCTGATGAAGTCACTCACGTGACGAAACGCGTCGGGATATCCGCTGACGTGACATGTCACCACAGAGACAAGGCGCAGAGGTTTGTCTCTGCACTGCAGCAGCCGATCGCAAACGCTGTGTATACAAGCCGCATGCTGCAAGTAATGAGGGTTCTGTGATCTTCATCCATGGCTTCACACACCTCGAGGTGGATCCACCCCGAGGCAAGTTCTGACTGAATTAGACGGCTCGCTCTCCGTGTATCAGCTCTCGACCTCGATCCGGTGACGTCACTCGTTCTGAGATAATCCCTCTAAATGCTCGATTTTTATGTTCGTTGTGAGTGCAGGTCCTTCAGACCGTCTCTTTTTTGTTTCAAAATTTTTACTAGGCATTTATACATTATACATATCTTAGCCTAATACAGGGTTTTTTGTTTTTCCCATTGAAAGCCTCGCCATGCATCCGATCCTTTTTTTGGACCGAGAAGGGCAGACAAGAGAGAGAGAGAAAAGGGGGGGTGGGGGGGGAAAGAGTAAGGGGGGGGGGGGGGTGGTTGGTTCCCGACCTCCTTATCTGTCCACCAGTACCCTGTCCCACATCTTTTCTCTCTGATACTTAGGTCATCCCTTTTTTATGTATGGGGGTTTCTATCCTGTTGGTTGAGTCAGCCATGGTTCCCAGACTTTATAAAAGGACGTTGTGGTTCTTTTCAGAAAGGCTGAAAGATTTTCCATTAGCATTACTTCATGGATCCTTTTTTTTTACTGTTTGCTTGGGGAGGGGGTGATACCTTCTTCCATGAGGCGGCCACCGCACATCTCGCCGCTGTAAGAATGCAGGAGATTAATTTTCTTATTGGGCGGTCAATGTTCTCCATTGGCCTGGCCAATAAGTAGGTTAGCGGATCAATGGGTATTGTGAGGTCTGTGACCTCTTTTATTATAGTTTGTATGGTTAGCCAATATTTCTGTATTTCTGGGCATGACCACCAAATGTGGGCCATGTCCCCCTTTTGTCCGCAGCCTCTCCAGCATAGATCGGAGGCCAGAGGGTAGATTTGTCTTAATCTGACTGGGGTAAGATACCAGTGGAACAGTATTTTATAAATGTTTTCCTTAGTTGTGGTACATATGGAAGTTACTGAGGCAGATTCCCATATACTTTCCCAGTCCTCTCTGTCTATAACCATATTCAATTCAGCTGCCCATTTGAACATGTAGTCATGGGTAGGGGAGTCTGCCGACTTCTCCATTTCGGCGTATATTTGCGTTATGAGACCTTTTTGATGAGCTGTGTTCCTACACAGCCTTTCAAAACGAATGAGAGGGGGAAATTCTAATGTTGGGTATAGGTTTTGTAAAAAGTGTCGAATCTGGAGATATTTGAACGCATTCAGTTCTGGCATTTCATATTTGTTTTTTAATCTTTGGTAGCTTAGGAACTGCCCTAGACTCAGCAGGTCAGCGATTGCTCTGATATTTTTTGATTTAAATTGGTCGAATTGTCTGATTTCACAACCAGGAGGAAATTTGGGATTTTTGAAAATTGGAATGAGTTGAGAGTTAGTGGTTGTGAGCTTACATTTAAATTTGGATTTCGTCCAAATCTCCCACGTGTGCCTCATCGGTCCTAATTTAAATTTACTAGTTTGTGTATCTCCTTTGTTCAGGGACCAAAGGCATGCTGGCAGAGAAGGCGTGCCGGCGTATTGTGATTCTATATCTAACCAGCAATATTAGTCTGGATCAGCATTCCATACTACTGCATGTCGCAATTGGGTGGCTTGGTAGTATGTTATGATGTCTTGGACTCCAAGGCCTCCTCTCCCCTTTGATGAGAGCAGAACTGACCTAGCGGTCCTGGGTTTTTTACCCTGCCAAATAAAATGAAATATTTGTTTCTGGATATTTTTCAATTCTGAGCCAGGGATGTGGACCGGGAGAGTCTGGAAATAATATAACAATCTGGGGAGTATGTTCATTTTGACCGAGATCATTCTCCCGATCCATGATATTTGATAGCCTTCCCATTTGTCTAGGTCATTTTTGAGTTTCCAGAATAGGGCTGGGTAATTGTGTTGGTATAGGGACTGGTAGTTCCTTGATACATTTACTCCCAAATATTTAATGTATGAGGAACTCCAACGATAATTAAAATTTAGTTTAAGTAGTTTCACCTCTGGCTCTGGCAGATTTAAGTTTAGAGCTTCAGATTTGTCGCTATTGATTTTGTACCCTGATATTTTACCAAAGTCCAGGAGTTCTTTTTGGAGATTAGGGAGGGAAATTTGGGGTTTGGATAGAGATAGGATTATATCATCTGCGAACAGGGATATCTTGTATTGTTTATTTCCAATTTATATCCCTTGGATGTCAACGTTATCTCGAATTTTTGATGCCAGGGGTTCTATGGTCAGTGCAAAGAGGAGAGGAGATAGGGGGCATCCTTGTCTAGTGCCGTTTTTAATATTGAATCATTGTAGGTTGCCCCCTGGGAGTTTCACCATTGCTGATGGATCTTGGTAAAGTCTACGGACACCCTCTAGATATGTGTCTTTGAAGCCAAATTTACGTAGGGTGTTATCTAGAAATAACCAGTCAATTCTATCGAACGCCTTCTCTGCGTCTAGGCTTAGCAATATTGCTTTGGTTCCTGTAAGGTGTACATGGTCTACTATATTAATTATCTCACGGGTGTTGTCTGAGGCTTGCCTGCCCGCGACAAACCCAACTTGGTCTATATTTATAAGTCTAGGTAAAATAGGATTCAACCTATTTGCTAAAATGTTACTATATAATTTGAGGTCATTGTTCAGGAGGGAGATTGGACGGTAGCTTCCACATTGCATTGGGTCTCTTCCATCTTTATGTATAATGGCTAAATTGGCTAGAGACATTGAGGTAGGGATTGGGTTCCCTTCCATGAAATAGTTAAACATTTTTAATAGATGCGTGGATAGTATTGGCAAAAATCTCTTGTAGTAAACATTGGTGAACCCATCGGGGCCAGGGGACTTGGATACCTTCAGCACTTTTACTGCCTCTTCTAATTCCTCTTTTGATATCTCAGCATTAACTACTGCGTTTTCCTCCTCTGTTAATGTAGGAAGGTGGCAGTTGTCTAGATATTTTTTTATGGACTCCAATGCTGTTGGGTCGGAATGACCATTTTGGGTTCTCAGGTTATATAATTTGGTATAGAATTTAGTAAATTCTTCTGCTATTTTTTTATCACTATACAGGCATACCCCGCATTAACGTACGCAATGGGACCGGAGCATGTATGTAAAGCGAAAATGTACTTAAAATGAAGCACTACCTTTTCCCACTTATCGATGCATGTACTGTACTGCAATCGTTATATACGTGCATAACTGATGTAAATAACGCATGTGTAACAGGCTCTATAGTCTCCCCGCTTGCGCACAGCTTCGGTACAGGTAGGGAGACGGTATTACTGTTCAGGACGTGCTAACAGGCTCATGCGTCAGCTGCCGTTTGCCTATTGGGCGATATGTACTTACTCGCGAGTGTACTTAAAGTGAGTGCACTTAAAGCGGGGTATGCCTGTATTGTATCTCACCAGACCTATTTTTGATCGGTTATTTGGGATCTTTTCTGTATTCCTCTCAGTCTGCTAGCCAAGAGTCTTTCGGCCTTGTTGCCCTTGTCATAATACTGTTGATGTGTCCACTTGAGGGCTTTTTCTACGTCTTCTAGTTGGGCCTGTTTTACTTTTAATCTGGCTGCGGTTAATGTTTTATAGATTTTCTTTGATGGGTTAGCTTTATGTGATTGCTCGAGTGTGACAATGTTGTCTGTGAGTTCTTTGATCAATTTTAGCTTGACCTTTTTCCTATGGGAAGCAATAGAGATGAATTTACCTCTGATCGCTGCCTTATGGGCCTCCCATAGGATTGCTGGGGAAGTGACTGTAGAGGGAGAAAGGGGGTGGCCCGGTATTAAAGGGGTTGCACCCCATTTGGCCACCCCTGACCGCACCAGGGAGACAAGGGGTTAACTGGACTGAGGTCCAGAAATGTGATTTAACCCTTGTTATGACCTGTAACTGTATGTTCCTCCCGTTCCCCTGTTTCCATTGTAAGTGTTGGTCTGTGTTAGGCAGTGTCTGCATCCACAACATACTATAATCCATCCGGGAGCACAAGGGTTAATAGTCCTTTAATGATTATAGCTCTTTGTGAAGTTTTCCCGCCTTTTCAGGCACCATTTTGCAGGTTCCCATAAGCCGCCATTAGGGCTCAATGCTTTTTAATGGTGAATCTTGCTGTGAAGTCCGGTTCCTGAGAAGACCTGCAGATGGCGTCCGAGAGGGAGAGAGGCGGTTTCCCATTGAAAGTCTATGGGCTCATTTACTTCAATGGAGAAACCCTCGAAAGAGCTTTTCAGGAATGAGTTGGCTGCCTTCCAAACCGCTTAACCGCAAAGCGGATACAATGTCCTTTAAAAGAGTTAAAATCACTTGAGTCAAGTTCAACGTCAATTAGCGTGGGAATAAACAGTTCTGGGGGCCCTAGAAATAAAATTCTTTTTGCCCCTAGTTCCTAGGCTTCCCCCCACTCGACCACAACCGGGTCCCCGAATCCTGGACCCCCGATAAGGGTCGAACCAGATAGAGCGGGTCGCGCCATAGGCTTTGCCGGCGGCGGCAGAAACGGCTCAGAAAAATGACTAAGTGTGAAATGCTGAATTTTAGGAATCCATATCTCCGGTTCCCCTCCATAGCCCAAGCTCCCGGATCCTCTGAGGATGTTCACGGAGCGGCATCCCTTTCGGTTGTATAGGGCCAGGCTGTAGAGTCTAGTGTACTCACGGTTATGCGGGGCTTCCTACCCAGTGTTCTAAGGTGGGACCGCCAGCCTTACCAGCTGATTTAGGCTGAGTAGGTATATGCCAGGTGTGTTCCCACCGTAAATGCCGGACAAGGGGGGCATGGGGGAGAAAGACCCCATCTCAATCTGCTCCTTCAACATCTGCTTGAATGCCTCTGCCTTCTCCTCTTTGCCGCCCCATAACAGGCGGATGCTGGGCGACTTCTCCGGTTCTTCGGGTTGATCCAGGGAGGGTCGCTGCTCCGGTCATCTTCCCTCGCAGTAGATGCCACAGGTAGGGGGCCTTCGGGCGATTCGGGGGGGGGGGGGGGGTGGAGGTCGATCTCCTCACCGGCAGCTGCGCTCCTTACTCCTGAGTTGCAGAGAGCGGCTTCTTTGTCTTCCCGGTGTGTGCAGCTGATTACACCGATCAACTTTCTCTTTGTTCCCAGGATTCCTTCAGTCAACGGGACTGAGCCACGGGGAGCCCAACGGGGTATCAACAGATAACAGGGAATGGAACAAAAGAGGTAAACAATCCTTTATTTATTTCTCTCCTGCTTTTGTCCTGCCAGTCTATCCGATGCCCTGATCGGTAGATCTTCGGTCTCCGATCTGTGAGGCCTGGAGCTTTCGGTGTTCCACGCTGGGGGAGGATTCAGGCCCAACGCATGGGCTAGTCGTGTCATCTCCTCAGGGTGCCTGATAGTGTGGAATTTTCTGTTCCTGTTTACTATAAGTTTGAATGGGAACCCCCATTTATATTTAATTTTGTTTTCTCTTAGCAATATGGTCAAGGGCTTCAACTCTTTTCGTCGACTAATCGTTACTTTGGACAGGTCACTATAGACTTGCAAGGGGTCATCATTAAACTTGATGGGCTCCTTTGCACGACAGGCCTCCATTAGTTTTTCTTTGACTGAATATCTATGAAGGCAGACTATGACATCTCTTGTACGATTAGGATCCTCTGATCGCGGTGGGCTCTATCCATTTCTAGATCTTTAAAATCTAGGTCATCACATAGTGAGAAGAGATCCAGGAGATAAGGTTTTAACTTACCAGGTGGGAATGCTGCAAATCCTGATGTTTTGTCGTCTGTCTCTATTTTCTTGATCCTCCAGGCTGTCTTTTAGGCTGTTGATCTCTAAGAATAGCCGGAATATCTCATTGTCCGCAGCCGTTTGCGCTTGCATAGTCTCCTCCATTTTAGTTTCAAGTGCTGAGGTACGCTCTGTCAGGCCTGTGATATCTAATCACATATCTAATCTCAGGTTTTGTTTCTCCTGTTTGTTCAATATTGTTTCTCAGGTTTTGTTTCTCCTGTTTGTTCAATATTGTTGCACTAGCGCTTGTATACACTTATTTTATACCTGTGATATCTTGCCTGAGCTCTGTCACAGCAGCTTTAAGTCCGCTTGTATCGATATGTGCAGCTTGTTCAGCATTGAAGTCATCAGCTCCTGCATGTACTCTCGTGTGAGACTCACTTCGAGGCCCTGAGTATCTTCAGATCGATCCCGATCCGGCGCTAGTTGTTTTGTGCCACGTGCGCTTGTTGAGCCGGCGCCATCTTGGATTTTAGTGGCCGCCTCAGCGCTCCTTTGCGGGGGGGGGAAAAATACTTCGTTACCCCCTGGGTAAGTTGGGTTTTCTGTCTATTCGACATTGCGGTGTGTACAGCAGTCCAGGGAAAGCGTTTTAGGGGTCAAAAATTTGGGGGAAAAGCGCTTCTGATTATGGTTATTCACGAGGGTCTGTGGAGCTCTCCTCTCACACGACCATCCTCGCCGACGTCCTGGACACGCCCCCAGACCGTCTCTTTTTACCCATTCAATAAATTGTACAGTTATGCTATGACGCTTGCACTTTTCATATATATATATATATATTTGGTACTCCGGTAATGGTGGTCGAGAGGCCTGGTGCTTGTCCCATAAAATAATCTGGAGCATGTATTACCACCAGACGGCAATCAATATGTAATCAAAGTGATACTATATTGATAAATGACACACAATCGAAACGTCGGTGTGTACACACACACACACACACACACTGATTGAGTCACCTGTGCTGAAGTAGGATATCCTGAAAACCTGACCTGTTGGTGGCCCTTGCGGACTGGAGTTGGCCGCCCCTGGTCTAGACGATGCTGCCTGGTATACTACATATATTCCGGCATTGCTTCAAACGCTGACTCTGCAAGCTACATACATTCCTGGTTTACTGATGGCTGTTTCTAAAGACCATTCATTACCTTATGGATCGATTGGCCTGCGCCATTACTAAAAACGAACGCTTTGGAGGCAGCATACGATATAGCAGTATTCACAAGAAAAAAAAAGGTGATGTAGAAATAGCGCTAAGGAGACAATGGTATATGAGAGACCCTAGCTAGGGATGGAAAAACTCAGAGTTTTTCGTCCATCCATTTTATATCATTTTAGAGTTGTATTAAACTAACTTTTTACTTTCAGCCTTGCCTTTGTGTGTTTGATGTTAGTGTTGTTTGTTTTGTATTGTTTTGCAGGTCTGTGTTTACATATTTTATGTTAGCTGTGTTGCACTATATTTTCTCTTTTTCGTTTCATATTACACTTCACACGGATGAAGCCATCTCTGACTACTTAAAGATTGAGGAAACTGCAAAGTCACCTCCTTGGACACGCATCCTCATATAGCAGTATTCACGATATTCATATGTCAGTGAGCAGAAGATAAGGTCTTTATATTTTGTGGATACAGAATAACAGAATTGAGCTGTTCCTTTTGTCTCTTATGTAACAAAAATAACTGTATTTAAAGAGACTGTAAAGTATTGGGCTGGCCCTTAAGTGGAGACGTGTCTTTACTTAAAGATAAATGATGATGCTGGCGGTACAATGTAATATAAACATGTGAAGAACATGGTGGTATAGTATTTGTTTATCCATATGCTGCTGTATCACAGGTGTTTGATGCTCATCTATGTATGTATTACGTTGTTGTTGTTTTTTCGCTTCCTATACACGACATGATTGTCCCTTTCACCCTTATCCCTTGTACACGCCCACTTTGTTGGATACCAGTTTTGGGGATATCTATGTGGATACACAGTGTTATTTTCCGCATACCTGAGGAAGGTCGCTCTGGAGATCAAAACATTGGAATTGTTATGTGAACAATACATAGTTTATACACTGCTCTCAAAAATGTCCAGTGCTTGTTTCTACATCGGTTAGATGTGAAATATATATATATATATTATATATCTATATTATATATAAATATAATATATATATATATAATATATAATTTGTATATATCGCATCAAAACAATATCGCTTGTGACAGGTCTACAACCCTGCTTTTCGCCATCATACAGTGCTTCCACTGCAGCAAGGGATTCTGGGAAATGACATGCAAATAAGCACATTTTCACCTGTTGCCTTAAATCCATTTTAACATGGAACCCTTAAGCTAATGCTCACTGCTTTAACACAGCTTTTCAGCACAGCCTGGGATAAGATGCAAAGCCAGTAAACCCACTCACAGACAGCTCTCCCCCCCCCCCCTTCCTCTTCCCCTAGAACCCAAGCCAATTCAGTGGCTCTGTGCTTCCCCTTGAGACTGTCCTCCTGAAGTCAAACAAGTGCTTGTTACTTTCCCCCCCAAAATCTTCAGCCAGCAGGCCTAGGTCTTCGGGTCTTTCGCGCCGTCCTCCCTGCAGGATTCAGAACGTCCTTCTCTTCCCCCTGTCGGCCCGCAAGAAAGTGCAAGTCTTTTGGTTTTCGGCCGGAGCCTAAATCACCCTGCAGTTCTTCTCTTTTCTCCCCTCATTAGGTATTCCATAGGATGTGGTTCACCCATTGAGAGCAGCATACTTCCCCACTTACCAGAGGCGTGTTAAACCTTTACCTCTACAGACGGATTTATCAAGGGACTGGCAATATTGTTATTCGTTGTCATTTGCATTGTTACATGTTGAGTGCTGGTTCTGAGAGCTACTATTATAGCAGAAATAGTTATATTTGAGTCAAACACTTATGAATACTCCATATTATTTGGATATACACATTTTTGTGAGTGGTGCTATATTTTCTGTGTGTGTGTGTGATCTATGTATGTAAGTGTGTGTGTATCTATGCAAGAACATATATGTACACACACTGATCTATGTATGTATGTAAGTGTATGTATATATATATATATATATATATATATATATATTATATAATACAACAGTGGTTGACAAATCACCAAAAATCTACTCGCCAACAACAAAAAATCTCCTCGCCACCTAGTACCAAACGTGTGCTGCTTGGCCAATAGTTACTCGCCCGGGGGTTAAATTCCACTCGCGCCGGAGGCGAGCAATGTATAGGTTTGTCAAACACTGTATATATATATATATTATATATAATATATAATATCACACACACACACACACAACACAAAAATAGTATCTCTAGACAAGTGTGCTAATGGTGAGAGTGACACTGGTGTATTAATTGAAAATAAAGGTATTGTGACACTGAATGTGTTGGTGTAGAAAGTGACTGGGTGGAGACAATGATATAGTGTGTTAACTATAAATATTTGACTATTATGTCAGTGCAATATAAAAATATAAATATAATAGATAGGTGTTTCAAACCAGTCCCAGTAATGTTCTGTGAACAAGGAATCCAATTCCCGAGAGTTGATCCTGAGGCTAAAGTCCGGCTGGAGGCTGCTGCACGTGCGCCCGGCGTTCTGGCACCGCGTGCACAGCTGAAAACCACGATCTGCGGTCTGTTAATGCAACGATCGGAGGCGCGGGGGGCGGGGCGTGGCCACTACACTACACTTCTTGGGATTGTGTGAGCTGTCGGTTCTGTCGGTGTGAGCTGCAATTTCTAAAATCTGGCGTGGCTAGGATTCCTTCGGGAGAGGGCTGAAAACCACAGCAGTGTCTACAGTCAGCCCCTGTAAAATAAACTGAGCACTTAAGGCAAACAATTAAAAATGCACTCACGCCTTTCAAACATTTTCAGCTCTGTCTTCTATTAAGACACATCCTCTTACCCATATGTGACACTGCAATAAAAAACATAATGATGCACATAGGAGAAGGAGCGGCTCAGTAAGTAAAGACACTGACTGGCACTGAGAGTTTTAAGCAGGGGATCCTGGTTCAATTCCCGGTGTCGGCTCCTTGTGACCTTGGGTAAGTCACTTTATCTCCTTGTGCCTCAGGCACCAAAACCATAGATTGTAAGCTCCACGGGGCAGGGACTGTGTCTGCAAAACGTCTCT
>WSYH01003540.1:37961-58106 GCA_036426205.1 Ascaphus truei | reverse complement strand
TGAAGAGGTCACACTGACGGGACTGCTGGAAGGAGAAGTCACACTGACAGGGCACAGCTGACAGGAGAAGTCACACTGTGACAGGGCACAGCTGGAAGGAGAAGTCACACTGACAGGGGACTGCCTCGCTCTCTCACTTCCCCTTCCTAGTTTTGTTTATTATTATCACTATCTCTTACATAGTAGATGAAGTTATGAAAAGAAATACGTCCATCACGTTCAACCTAGGCTAAATTTAGACGACAGATACTTTATCCTATATCCGTACTTACAGTATATTGAGCCAGAGGAAGGCAAACACAACCCCCCAGTGACACATTATCTAATGATATCTCATAAGGAGAAAAATAAACTCCATCCAGACGCCAAGAATTGGCAATCAGATTACTCCCTGGATCAACATCCTTCCCATGTTTACTTATTTGGTATATCCCTGTATACCTTTCCTTTCTAAAAAGATGTCCAACCTTTTTTGAAGATCTCTATTGTATCTGCCATCACAGTCTCCATGGGTAATGAATCCCACATTGTAACTGCCCTTACTGTAAAGAACCCTTTCCTTTGTTGCTGGTAAAATCTCCTTTCCTCCAACCTTAAGGGATGGCCTCGAGTCCTTTGTACTGCCCGTGGGATGAATAATTATTTTGAAACTTCCTTGTATTGTCCCTGAATATATTTGTATATAGTTATCATATCCCCTCTTAGACAGGCGTCTAATGTAAATAAATCTAAGTTTAGCTAGCCTCTCCTCATATATCAGATTTTACATTCCCTTTATTAATTTGGTGGCTCTTCTCTGCACTTTTTCTAGTTCCATGTCTTTTTTGTGGTGCCCAAAACTGTACTCCATATTCAATGTGTGGTCTTACTAGGGGCATAATGTCTTTCTCCAGTTTTCTTAGGTTCTGCCCCTCTCACCCCTTTCCTCCTCCTTTGTATTTTCAATATCTTTTTCTCTTCTGTCACTCACTCCCATCTTTCTCCTCTCCTCCACTGTCTCTCCATTTCTTTCGATTCCCTCTGTTATTTTCTCTGTCTACTTCTTTTCCGCACTCTCTCCTACTATCTTCCATTCTCCTCTCCCCGTCTCCCCCTCTCCCCCGTAATTTTGATGCTAAACTGCATGTATCATCACAAAGACAAGATACGATTCAACTCAAAATTTCTATTGAGAATCCAAACAAATATCATTTTTCATTTTAAACTACCGTAATGCCAGGCTCTCACCTATTGTAGACATAACAGAACTGCTAGAAGCTTTGGCATTGTATGATTCCTGTCCTCCTTCCAGGCAGGTTATAAATATTCTTGTTTGTGAAATAGGCTACATAGTTAAATAGTAGATAAGGTTGAAGTAGATAAACAAAAGACTTGGAGTTCTTACAAAAAGTTTCAAAATGTTATTTTTATATAGTGCTGACAATGTACACAGTGCTATAAACACAGTGCTGTATACAGACCATTGTAGGCATAATCAGTCACTGCCCGTGGAGTTAATAATCTAATTGTGGTGCCTGAGGCACAGGCAGATAAAGGGACTTACCCAATATCACATGGAGCAGACACTGGGAACTAAATAGACATGGGTGAACCTGACGGAATCCACTCCACTCCACATTTCAGGGATTCGGATTCCGTTGGGCGGATTCTCAGTGATAGGAGTAGGAGAAAAAAACCTGAATCTGCCTTTTTTAAAAAAAACCTAATCCGTGAAAATCACCAGTTGAAAATAGAACTGGCCAATCCGTGGCAGAATCGAATCTCTAGATTTAAACCCGAGCTCCTACTTCAGAGTCACGGAGACTCCTCCCCCCCCCCCCATCTATCAGCCCTTTACAGTAACGTCTTTTGGTTATAAGATGGTTTGCCATTCCACAGAGCTCTGGGCAAATTGTTCACCAAGAAATTACTGTATGAAGACATTATTTGTCAAAAAGATAATTATAATAAATTTGTCGGCTTAAATCCAATATTCCCAGCAAAAAGCTACACCATTTTTTTCCACAAGATAGAAATAGACAAGTTAAGCAGTTTCTTTAAGAGCGTTTGAATTTCAAGAATCCAATTACACCGATACGTTGTTTCAAACAATTTATTGACTTGCTACTGTAAATTGAACTGTGCCTGTAACTGAACTCGCCATGCAGAGATTTCCACTCCCAAGGACCAAAACGAGTTGAGATTTCCAAAAGTTGTAACATAGTGGAAAATACTTATTTGTACAGTATCAGTGAGACTCCATTAAAGTGTATGAGACAATGAAAATAAAAATCAAATGAGACTCCCTTGCAATCAGTGAGGGCTGGTCGTTTGTATTAATCCATGTTTTAATCTATTAAACATTTCAGTGTCTTTAGTTTTAGTCTTTACTCCTACCTGGAATTGCACCTTTTAAACACCTTTCAGTCTCCAGCCCTGTATAATCTTGTATCTGAAATTTGTTCCTGAACTGCCCGCAATACATGTTGCAGAGTGGGAATTATGATGCACACAGGTGTGCAGAAAATTACATACATACATTAGATTTCTATTCATTACAAAAATGCTTTGATTGATTTTTGTTATATTCCTGCCTTATGGTCTCAGTCTTGAGGCTGATCCCTTTGCAATTATTCCCTGACACTTAAAAACTCATTTGTAAATGTGTTTTGCTTTTAAATGTTCTCGGTAGAATAGACAGGATGTGCTGTGGGTTTGACCCTTTTAAATGACAATATATGGCAAATACGTCAGCATCTTTTCAGTATCAGTATTTTTTTTCAACTTCCACAGAAGGGATTTAAAATTATAGATATTGATACAGGCGATGTCAAATAGCATCTTAAATCAATCAATCAATCTCTCTCTCTCTCTCTCTCTCTCTCTCTCTCTCTCTCTCTCTCTCTCTCTCTCTCCGTGTGAATTTAAATTCAATTAAAATCAGACTACATTCCAATTAAGAGGAAAAAAAATAGCAATCTACATTTTCATGCAATGAAATAACTGTGTTTGATAAATCAAAATTGTTCTAAAAATCTTTAAAAAAAATAATCAAGATGAGCCGTCCCAAGTAATGGATTTCATGGTTTTCCTCTGTGGGCTGCGATATTCAGCATTCTGCATCTCTCTGCTGTTCAGCTGTCATCTTCTGCGATGCCAGTTATGATAGGGAACATTTGGTGATAGCAGGAGGGGTTTCTCAAAGGGTGTGTTTTAAAAGTACAGCAAAATAAAAGATCAAACTTACGCTCACCAATTCTCCCGTCAATGTTTCTTCACAGATATTATTCCCTGGTGCTCGGGTATGGGGGGATTGTTTTATTGGGCGTTTGGGCTTGCCCCGTTGGGCTGGTAATGAGGGCCGGTGTTGTAGCTCTCCAGCAGTGGTGGCTAGCAGCTCTCCAGCTCCCCATGCAGCAGCCAAGGGGTCACTGCAATCTGGCTCCCGCCTGCTGGCGCAGGAAGTTGGGGCCCAACTTCTGCCCGACCAGAGGAGGGAGCTGCGTAGTCCCCAGAAAGTCCCAGGACCGGAGCAGCATCAAGGAGACCTCCTCCCCCCAAGGTAAGATCCTTGTGTCTGTGTGTCTTGGAGTGAGTGAGTTAGTGTAAGGCTGCGCTTATACAGCCGGCGACGCGACCGATGATGTCACCCGTCGCCATTGCAATAGTTGTAATTTAGTTAAAGGCGACGTCCAGCGATGTCGTAAAAGGGGAGGGCAGAGGCCCGGAGAAGCTCCCGATTCGCCGCAAGGGGAGACAGTCGCCAAAAAAATCAAATATCCGTGACTACCAGATTTCTGGTAGCACTGTCGCTCTGTCGCTTTGTCGCGTGCACTATAAGCGCCGATGACAATGCATTTGTTTTGCCGCGCCGTTGCTGGCACTATAAGCGCAGCCTAAGGGGGAACAGAGAGTAGTGGGAGTGTAAGGGGTGAATAAAGAGAGGGGGAGTGTAAGGGGTGAATAAAGAGGGGGAGTGTAAGGGGTGAATAAAGAGAGGGGGAGTGTAAGGGGGGCATAAAGAGAGGGGGAGTGTAAGGGAGGCTTGATTACAGAGGCCTTGCAATTTTCCCCCCAACAATTGAATTGATTTCCGGGGAGAGTGCGAGCTCTCTCTACCTGTCTCTTATCTTCTCTGCAGCGGCATCTCCTTCTGCACCATCGCACAGTCATGGCGCCCCCAACATCACATGGTGACATGTTGCCAGGTCAATGTGACATCGCATGGTGATGTGTCACCATGACAACCCGACGTCACATGACGTGGCAACTTGATGCCGGTGCGTCGTAGAAGGAAAAGGCCGGTATGATACAAACCGCCAGGGCTGGTATTTGTCTGCAATCCACCTCTGTGCTCTGGTCCTGCACCCCCCAGAGCATGGCACTCCAACTCAAGAACAAGTTATAAAGCTGGGCCAGCACTCCAAAAGAAGAGTTAGTGAAAATAAACTCACCTGGTCCTTGTTGTCCTCTTTTTAGCTTTATCTGTTGAATATGGATATTTCTCAGTTTACAGAAAGAAGAAAAAAGGGTTTAGATACAGGATTGCATTTTATTCACTTCTGTTACTTAGTGCAATCAATACACACAATCAAGTTCCCAATAGGATATGGTGTATTTGTTAATCTACTATATATTTTTGAAAGCACTGTATGTCTGCGTCCCAAGGGCCAATCGCATAGCACCTTTGGCCTGTCACTCCGGCTCAGGCCATGCCCGCCCCCGCACACCTCTTATTGGCCTGAGGCGGAGTGACGGGACACACACACACACACACTCTCTCCGCCCCCTCCCCCATCACGTGCGCCGCCCTGCACCGCTCCGGACGGGAAGCGCGGCCCTCCTACCCCAGCCGCTCCCTTACCTCCCCGGCGCTACCTCCCCCTAAGGTAAGTCACAGCGCGTCCCGTCTCAGCCCGCAGCCCTGCCGCCACCGGCACGAGCCTCACTCAGCCGGACGGCACATCGGGGGTGCTAGGGTGGAGGCGGCAGGTGGCGCGTGGGTTGTAGTTGCTGTCTGTGAGTGGGGGTCCTGCTAGGGTGTGAGGCGCAGGTGGCGCGTGGGTTTGTGAGTGCTGTCTGTGAGTCGGGGCCTGCTAGGGTGTGAGGCGGCAGGTGGCGCGTGGGTTGAGAGTGCTGTCTGTGAGTGGGGGTCCTGCTAGGGTGTAGGCGGCAGGTGGCGCGTGGGTTGTGAGTTGCTCTCCTGTGAGTGGGGGTCCTGCTAGGGTGTGGAGGGGCGGGGGTCAGTGATGTCGCTGCCTAGGGGCGGGAGGCAGCAGGTGTGTGTGCTCAGGTTGTGTCGAGTGTGGCGGTGTCTGTTGAGTGCATGCACGGCAGTGAGGCGGTGGTGAAGCAAGGCGGGCGGAGTAAGGGCGGGTGAAAGGCAGAGGCGGGTGGGCGCGAAAGCAGAGGCGGGGAGGCAGGAAGGCGGGCGAAGGCGAATGGTGTGTGGGAAGAGGGGACAAGGGTGTGGAGGGGTAGGGGGGTGGTGGGAGGAGTAAGGGTGTGGGAGAGGGTAAGGGTTGGAGTGGGAATTGGTGTTGTAGGAATGGTGTCTGGGGCGGGTGTTTGCGCGGGTGCCCGGTTGTGTGAGGGGGGCAGGGTGTTGGCGTGGGAAGGGGGCCTGTTGTTTGGGCACGTGGTTTTGGGCTTTGTTCAGGTTGGTTTTTTCGGTGCTTCTATTTTGCTTTCCCTTTTCTTCTTTGATCTTGCCCTTTGTCTGCTTTTTTCTTTCCCTTTTCTTTCTTTTTCTTTCCGTTGCGGCTCATTTGGTCTTCCCTTTGCAGGACACACGCCTCACATTTTTACATCTGTTATGTCACCAAAATATACATTGTACTGTGGTGTGTTTACAATAAACCATTTTTAAACAACATCGTATTACATTTTATTCCATCTTTCTTTTCAACATTATTATCCAACCTTTTACAACAAATACTCACCTATTGTTCCACGATTTATAAATAATACTACCTATTACGCATTTACATCCCGGGCAACGCCGGGTCTCTCAGCTAGTTGATTAATAAAGTTGGATATAGATATATATATATGAGAAGCGGCAACATGAACTTTGAAGATGGACCAATCACTGTCATATGCCTCAGTGAACATCCAATAAGGCCACAGGAGGTGGGATGAACACACGAGTCACACTGACAGGCATAACATACCACCAATGGGTAACTAGAAGCTATTAGCATCCATAGCAACCCCAGTGTATAAATTACCCACTAGATCACTCTGGAAATTTCCCCTGATGAAGCCAGTTTGGTGAAACGTACGTCGGGTATGGCTGCGTCAGCCTACGTGTGACGTCGGCTCATCGGAGAGGCGAGGGAGCCTGGAAATCAGAGCATTTTGGAGACTGCAGCCGTGGGTAGCAAGAACGCTCTGACAAATGTACTTATTTATTGTTATGATCTGGGCTCACTTTAAATACAAAGTATCCAATACTTCTATTGAAGTTTTATATGAATTGCCAAGCTATTTACCGGCGTGGACACTTCTGGGATCTTTACTGAAGTGCTACTCTGAGTATTACCCAACTAAACAGCAAACTTAGATCTAGGCATGAATACAAACTGCCTGCCCGCTATCCTGGGTTATTAGGTGGATAAGTAGGGATACGATTCCAGCCCCATTAACCCTATACGGCAACAGTCCACTATACTATACAACCATCTGCTACCAAATAGTAACAGAATTTCTAGTGGTGGGACTCTGTTCTATCCACCTTTGATTCCAGAAGAGTTGTCTCTGGCTAAGCCATCATTGTGGGTGTTATGATATTATCTATTAAGACAGACTGACACCAACAACACACTTCACTGAAAGCACATGTACGCTCACACGCCGTTCTCCGTTTTAACATTGTATTTGCCGTTCGTTAATCGTCGCCACGTCCCAAACACACACACATTTTTTAAATAATACAATTAAAAGTTTATCTTATGCACTTGAGGGTGTCTCTAGTGCCGCAAAAGGGGATACTTTTCTCTCTTAGTAAATAAGTATATATTGAACCTTTGGGCATGACACAGTGATTCCATGAGGAATCGTATTTTTATATAAACTTGGTTTCTATTGAAAAAACTATTAAAAACACCTAATCTTCAGAACTTGTTGTATCAAAATACCTTACATTTAAATACAGTCCCCCCCCCCCCTGTCAATAAGAACATTTAATCGTCTTTTCCTCAGTACTCAACGGGGGCTATTCTAGTAGTTACCATCACTAAGGTAATGAACGGGTTAACTCCTCCCGCTACCCATAAACACCCACCACGGGCAACGCCATAGTTTTGTCAAAAGAAGGCGATGAGGAAGAACGTTAACTGGGATGTGAACAAGATCGCCAGCTATGTCATCACTCCCCAAACCCCCTCTAAGGTACGACAGATAGGGAATTAGACTTAACTTCCCTGGCTCTTTTTTAGGTACCTGACCGAGCGGAGACACGCTACCATTTTCAAACAGCATGTCATAAAAGGGGCCCGTCATCCTTCCTAAAACCACCCCGTGTCAGCTTAGCCTCAGCTACTTCATTTTTAAAATACGATGTTACATTTCCAGCCAAATAACATTGCTTCTTTAACACAAAAGGAATCAAAAACCCCTTCTTCATGGGCCCATCTCTTGAACGCTTACCGGCGCCCTCCCCCTGCCCTTGGATCTCTTTAGGCCCTATTATAAAACGTCCCACTCGTCCTTACTTAAAGGCCCGCAGTGCTGAAGGAGCTCGTCCGCAATACGAACATTCCCGACAAAACTTGCACGCGCTACGCCACTTACAGGGGCTTTTGTTAAACAACCAGCATACTCCGGCGCTCCGCCTCGCGGACCCCCCCATTAATCCAAGACTCTTGGAGGGGAGGATAGGGAAGTGAAGAGGAGTAGAAAGAGAGGGGGAGGTGGGGGGTGGCAGTAAAGAAAGGGGAGGAAAGGGGGGAGTGGAAAGAGAAGGAAATAGAGGGAAGGAAAGAGGGAACAGAGAGGAGAGAGATACACACTATAAAATCCTTTCCCTCTCTCAATCTCTCTCCTCTCTGTTCCCTTCTCTCTATTTCCTCCCTTCTCCACTCCCCCTCTCTAGCCTTCCCTGTATCCTTTCTTTACTGACACCCTCTACCTCCCCCTCTCTTTCTACTCCTCTTCACTTCTCTTTCCCCTCTTCTTTGTCTCCTCTCCTCCCTATCCGTACTCTGAAGGACTGTGCTTGTGTCTGTCAGGGAGAGGAGGAGCGCACACGCACGCACACTCTGCAAGGTAACACAGACACTCGCAGAGAGAGTGGAGAAGAGCTGGGATCAGCAGCCAGGCTCGCACACCGGGATGCAATGTTCTGCATGCAGACTGCCTGTGGTATCTGAGCTGGGAGCAACCTGTGCCCTGTGCCCTCGTCAAGGAAGGTACCACAGGGCATCATGCCAGACAGATAGGGTTAAGGAAACTACAGGTGTCTGGGATGCACACCCTGTTATCATTTAAGGCATGGGTGCATGGATACCTCTAGGACTGGGAAACTTAGGGGATAGGTGCATAGATGCTGCCACTTTTAGGACTGGGTGATTTAGTGCATGGGTGCATGAATACCTCAAAGACTTTACAACTCAGGAGAATAAGATGGGTGCAACGACACCTCTAGGACTGGAGAGCTCAAGGGGATGAGTGCAAAGTCGCAGAATTTGGACTCCTTAATACGGGTGCATGGGTGCATAAAAACAGCAAGGGCTTGACAACTCATGAGTTGTTAGTACAGGAGTGAAAGAATACTGTACCTCTAGGACTGGACTGCTAATGGAATGGGTGCATAGATGCGGAATCTGTCATCTTTAGGACTGGATGCCTTAATGCACGGCCTATGAATACCTATAGGACCAGGCAACTGAGGGGATGGGTGCAAGGATACCTCTAGGGTTGGACCGTTCGGGGGATAGGGAAGAGATACAGAGCCTACTTTTGAGACATCACAATTTGACGGGTATTGTTTTCGGGGATGCAAAATCTGTTACCTCTAGACTTCAATCTTTAGGGAGCCTGGACAGCTAAGGGGATGTGTGTAGTAATGGGTGCACCTCTAGAACCTGATATGCAAGTGCAATGATACCTCTAGGACTTGATAAAGGTTCATGTAGGGACCGAAACATTGATGCTTTGTCTCTAATGTCATTAAATATGAATCTTTTGTGTTAGTCCACTGGTGGGCAGAGTTTTTGCCTTTTGTATCTTTTGCTACCACTAGGACTAAACACCAGAAGGAGATGGAAACATAGAAGCAGAGACTGTCACCTCTAGGACTGGACAGGACACAGGTAAAGAGATACCAAACTTGTTACCTACCATATAGTGCTGAACCACTTAAGTGATGGGAGCAGAGATACAGAACTGATACAGAACTGAGCACCTCTAGGACATGGCGGCTCTGGGTAATTCTCTGTGGGTTTCATTTTTAATTTCTTTGCTGGTACGGGAGACCACAGACCCTCCTGGCAATAAAGGAGTAAAAAGGTGGCGCTGCCACTGACTGTACGGGCTCTGTGTGCATATGCATATACCCCCTCTATATAGGGTCTGACAGTGGAAAGTGATTGGGAAAGGTGGCACTTTCACTGCCCATGCTGTGCCACCTACATGTGTATATTGAGGATCTAACCGTGCCATGTGAGTGGGGAATCAGGTATTGCCCGTGTCGTGCCAGTTAGCCGTGTATATGGATGGTCTCACAGCGCAGTGCGATTAAGGGAGCTGGCATTGCCACTGTCGCTGCTGTAACAGTTCTCTGTGTATATGGAGCAGGGCTTGGTAGATCAGTCTGATAGAGGAAGATGGTTTTGCCACTGCCCGTGTTGTGCCAGTTACTTTATGTGTTTATATGGAGAGTTGTGCCCATGCCATACCAGTGCTGTGTGTAACAGGAGGGTCTGGGAAGGTAGTGTATTTGGGAGTAGAAGGATGGGTGAAGGTCAGCCCTCTCCTGCCCATCTGCTAAACAGCATTAAAGTGGGAGTGAGATTAAAGTGTGTGTTAACCAAATAAACTGTGAGCTCTTCAGGGCAGGGACTCCTATTTCTAAGGTTTATTTTTATGTCTGATGCACTTATTCCCATTATGTCTCACTATTTGTCACACATTACTGCTGTGAAGCGCTATGCACATGGATAACACTATCCCAAACAAGAGATATACATACAGCTCAACCCCGTTATAACGCGATGCAAGCGTGGCTCCCAATTTTTATATTTAATTACTTTACAACACGATTATTGGTGTCTTTAATACTTTATTGAACAATGCATACAATTTTACATTATTTATAACGCGATCCGCTTATAGCGCGATGTGATTCTTTGGACCCCAAGCACAGCGTTATAAGGGGGATGAGCTGTATTTGATTGATGTTGAATCTCCCACTTCAACAGCAGCACTCTCTGAAGCTGTTCGCTTGATATGGGGCAAACATTATAAGCTTGCAATGAAATGTACCATGTATCAATTCTGTGAGCGAGAGAGAGGGGGATGGAAAGAGAGAGAAACGAAGATAGATGAGGCGATTTCAATAGGGGGAAGAGTAGAGTAAGAAAGATAGGGAGAGCGATGGAGAGAAGAAGAACATGGAGATAGAGAGAATGGGCGAGAGAAAGGAAGGAAGGAAAAGGAGTATGGTGGGGATACAGAAAAAGATAATGTTATTAGAAGAAGAAAGGGAGATGGAGAGGGATAAGTAGGGGTATTAGTGGGGAGGAGAGAGTTAAAAAATGGGAGGGGTAGAGCGAGTTAAAGAATAGGAGAGAAGGGAAAGGAAAGAGTCAGACATACAGAGCTTGATACAGGGCCGGTGCAAGGGTATTCGGCGAACCTTCATCCCTGTGCCCCGTTAAGCATTATAGCCCCATTCTCTCTCACCCCCTCCTCCTCCTCTTTTCTTACCCCCTTCTACTCATCCTCACTCACCCCCCTCATCCACCCTACCCCCCCTTCTCTAATCCTCCTTACTCTCTCGGCCTCCCTTCCCCCCTCCTCCTGCTCCTCTCCTCACACCCCTCCTCTCTCACCCTCCTTTCTCCTTCTCTCCATCCCTCCTCTCACCCAATGACCAATGTCTACTTGGCTTCCAGTTGTCTGAGGTGGATTAGGGCGGCAGAGGATGGCGGGAGCAGAGCAGGGCAGCCGCCCTCCTCTTCCACTGCCCTCATCTTCTGCCACCCTTCTCTTCCGCCGCCCTGCTCCACTCCCAAGCTCCTCTATCCTCCTCTCCCGTTGCCACCCGGCTCCGCTGTCGCCGTCCTCCTCCTCCGCCGCTCCCCAAAATGTGCCACCCAAAGCGACCGCCGAAGTTGCCTAGCGGTTGCACCGGCCCTGGGTTGATAAATGATAACAGTGAAAGAGAAAAGAAAGACTGTGGCTCATATTTACTAAGCAGTCCTCGGCCACAGACACCTTCCAGCACTGGAAGACAGCCTATGGACTTAAATGGCCTGTACGGTGCTGGACAATACCTTGTGGCAGAAGATTGCTTAGTAAATATAGGCCTGAATGTCCTGTATACTGCTCTGCATAGAAACAGACGTTTGGAAAGTATGTGTATGATTCCATTGGAGAAGCAGTGCCTGGCCAGATTCTTTACCACCCATCCCTATGCACACAATTCTACAAACTAGTGTACGTCTATGAAGGACTCTCAAACTTGGTGTAAGAGACGTGTTCAGAGGTACGCAATGGAGACCGTTTAAAGTGAAAATAAAATTAGTCTTTATTGCGCCTCTCCCTTTAACACAGCAAAAGCAGTCCAAATAAGCAAAAGAAAACCTGCTCCACTTTGGAGAATATCTACACATGTAGTCCAGCCCTCTCTAACTGGGTGGTTAGCTAAGCTAATTACCAGCCCCAAATATATATACATGTATGCAGATATATAACAGTCCCAAAAGAAAGTCTTATCTGTCTCTTGTAGCTGTAGGGGAAGCCTCTCTGCTCTCCTGGGTCAGCACCTTTGTGTGCTAAGGCAATATCTGTCCAGGTTTAGAGGTCTGGTCCCGTGGTCTTGATATCAGCATACAGTCCAGTCCTTCTGCAGCTCAAGACATCTGTTCCTCTGGTCAATCCAGTGTGGACTCAGGAAATCCTCCTTCCTGTCTCAGAACAGGCTATTTCTGACAGAGTTCTGATTAGACAGGTGTAGCTGGCAGGTGGAGTTGGTTAATTGCTGGTGTGAAATTAACCAGCACACTGCTGGATTAGAGGCAAGTTTGTTAACAAGTCCCTGTTACACTTGGTCTATCAAATGATACCACATGCTACTGGCACTCAATCTATATGGAATCAGAACTGTGAGGTCAACCTTTGGTTAGTCCAACCACTGCCTTCGAAAACCAATACAAAATATCACTTTGAACCCCTTTGCTGCCAGACAGAGGGGGTAACCTTTTTTAAATTTAAAATAATTAGCAATCCTGCACTTTTTTTAAATTCAGTAGTTGTATTCCGGGGATACCAGCCGCTGAAAATGTGCCTCACGGGAAAGGCAAAACCGCCGCTGCCATCCACACTCATGAAGACATTGGCATCGATACAGCTCATGCTAGGGAAATAAGACACAGGTGCGATAACGTCCTGATCGGCACTATCACAATTGAATAACCTATGTATGTGGGGACCATATCCTAAATATTTAGTACGCAAACTTTTAAGCTCTTCGCTGCCGGAGGGGGCTAGTAGTGATAAAACACCTGATGCTTCTTAACCCGATTGCACAAATTCACTAATACATATAGATTTGCACGTACACACACGCATACTGTAAACTAAGAGACCCACACACTTCATATATTGCTATATACTGCTGGCTTTTATGCTTACATGGGTGCTAATTTAGCTTTTTAAAATGTAATCTAAAGTCAAATACAATGAACTGCACGGAATATACAATGCAGCTGCAGATGGGATAAGGACTGGAGGCTTCGGGCGTCTGACACAGGGGATAGAACACTGTTAATACAGGGAGATGAGTCAGAATGATGGAGATAAAGCTGCATTGATTCTGAAGAAAACTGTTCACCTTGTGATGCTTTGTACTGGACCCCGTCTCCACTTCTTATTGGCTATGATGATACCTTTTAACCCCCTTGGGTGGCCCATGACAGAGCCAGTCTATCATGGGGTCTGGCACTCCAAGACATAGTAGCAATACCAAGAAATATAGATAATCTAATAAATGTTTGCAAACATGCACTACAAAACTATTACCATATAGTCATAATCATTCTATCCCTGATTGAAATATCTTGCCCTCATTGAGAATGTAAATAGCACTTTGGTGGTAATTGGGGAGAGGGGGGTCTATAAATTGTATTAAAATATCTACACTAGTAAGTTGCAAAAGTTAAATTCTAGTGTTTGCAGCGAAGTGCTACATTCATAGCCTAGATGCCCTCCCCTCACTGCCCCGTCTGAGAGTCGCGCTTGTGATGTAACGTACAGTATGACATCACTGAGGATACGTGTTTCACTCAAGGATTAGGACTATATTGTAATAAATTTGTAGTCCATGTTTGCAAACATGTATTATTAGATTATCTATTTTTCTTGCAAATAAAAATACAGTTGTGAGCACATTCACAGGTATCAAACAAGTCTATAACCCTGCTTTTCACCATTATCTCCTAGAATACAGTGCTAGCACAGCAGCTAGGGATTCTGGGAATTTTTTCTTGGTAATTACATAGCTATATAATTACATAGTTACATAATAGATGAGGTGGGGGGAAAAAAGACATATGTCCATCAAGTTCAACCTATGCTAAATTTAGACAACAGATACTTATGCTATATTTGTATTTACAGTATTTTGATCCAGAGGAAGGCAAACACAAATTCACTTTGTATACAAAGCTGTATGTGGAGCACATACTGAATCTGAATTGTTGTTCTGCCCTATGAATTATAATAGGTATATTTTTGTTTTTTCGATTTAATACAGCACGAATAAGCACGTGTTTTAATTTACACTAGTGAGTTTTTAGTATTGCATATACATACCTTTTCTTCTTGCACCACTGCTTATAAATAAGGATTAGACGTGGTTCTCTACTGATCAGTCTACAATACTGCACTCTGAGAGATTGTGTTCGTGTTGTGTTTTTTTAAATTCAATTTTAATTATGGGTTATTGATTCTTTGTTTTCTTTTTATAGAGAAAGATTTAATTGAAAGTTACAGTATACCGCTGACTTGGCACACAGTGAGCCGCTCTATAGAGACACTGTACCTGCGGAACTTCAAGCAAGTGGCCGTGTCCCAGGATTGAGTGTCCCGATCGGAGCCCTGTGCAGCCGGTTTAAAGATTGCTTGCAGTGACTGGAGTAGGAGAACCGTGGGAACAGCGCATACTCACCAGACCATTTCGTTATACCATCGCGGTAACATGTACCTTCAACATGCCCTGTGCAACTAAATTATCCTTGCTGTACGTGCATAATATCACTTAAAGATTTGTAATATCATTTACTATTTGACACTATGGGAGGTTGTGCGCTGTCTTCTTTTCTTTACATGTGAGCTATGGTGTCGAGGCACCAACAGTGCCGAGCAGCAGACCTGCCATTCATCTATTCTAGGGTTAAAAGTAATTTACCTTGGTGCACTTTAATCACATTAACCACTTGTGTTCACTGGTTTATATTTTAATTGATTTAAGCACTATGTTATTATATTAATACAGTTTATATTATTTTCTTTAAGTGAAGATGTCACCCTTCATGTTTATGGTTCATGCAGTATTACATTCTGCACCTTTATTAAGTGCTGCAGGCTCATTTTTTATCCTGACTATAACTTGCTGATTTGATGCTGCAATGTATTAGCAGTAACATAATAAAGAGGGGGAAAAAAGACTCACTTTGCTCGTAAGCCTTTTTACAGTTTTGCAGCCCCCCAGTTAGCTCACCCCTGCTTTAGAGGGGGCCTTTCACCCGTTCCGGTGGGTGATTATGTAGTCAAAGGATCCAAGATTATTTTGGACATGCAAACTCTATGTGGGGTAGGAAGCACATAATAATAGTCTTACATTTTTTAGGATCTATAATTTAGTAGGAAGTAAGGAAAGCAGACAGACTAATAGGCCACTAGTATCTATATTTCTATTGCGTATAGCAAATGGGCAAAGTCAGCAGTACAAAAGGCTAGCACTGTACTGTATGGTAATAAGGCAATGATAATGCTAATGGACTTTGTTTGACCTTTTTTAACATGCAGCTCCTTGAGTTAAGTCCATGTCGGACCATGATGACTTCGCTGGCCTGGCCGGATCCTGGAACACATCAGACTTCAACCTCTTCAACCCAGCCAGTGTGGTGGTGCCAGTCATCTTCTCACTCATCTTCCTGCTGGGAACGGTGGGCAACAGCCTGGTGCTGGCTGTGCTTCTGAGGAGTGGACAGAGGACACACAACACCACCAACCTCTTCATCCTCAACCTCAGCGTGGCCGATGTCTCCTTCATCATCTTCTGTGTGCCCTTTCAGGCCACCATCTACACCCTGGAGGACTGGGTGTTCGGAGCCTTTATGTGCAAAGCGGTGCACTTCTCCATCTACCTCTCCATGTATGCCAGCAGCTTCACCCTTGCAGCTGTGTCTGTGGACAGGTATGTTGCATGTATGTATATATATATATATCATATATATAATATCTTATATATATATATATATATATATCTCTGTATATATATATATATACGTAAGGCAATGGCTTTATGGTCACATATGTCTATTTATCTTTATGGAGGTAGACAGTGGTATAACATCATTCTTTGAGTAATGGACCCTAAGCTCATTAGACACAATTTTTAAGTATTATGCTGTGTTGTTTAGACTCCTACTTTAAAAAAAGGTATCATATTGCAGTGTTGAGAAAGGTTGATTATAGAACACGAGATAGAGGCCACATTTATGAATGGGAGAAATATGAGAAAGTGAATAATATACACAAATAGGCTGGAAATGTGCGAGGCCATGTATAACAGAGGGCATCTAGATGGGAAAGAAGCCATATGTTGTATAGCTGCATGTAAAGAAAGTCACCGGAAAGACCAAATCCAGAGACCTGACCCCCAACCCCTGCCCACTAACCAAGAAAGCTCTCAATGAACCTAACCCATAGACCGACCATAATATTCCCACCGCTACCCACCACAATAACATATTAACAATTACTCTGTAATACAATCTATATGTAACCACATCTTTGCTTTTTTACTAACTTATGTACAGCACCCTAGATAAGGCGCTATATAAATGTTGTTATAATAAACAAGCTATGAGAGACCATATGTGTAAGGGTGTTGCAGGGTACATGCAACCACACACGCGGGTTCTCTTGATAAGGCTTCTTTATTGAGCCTTAAAAACATACAGCACACAAAACAAAATAGCTTCTCTTCAGCATACAAAAACAAAATAGCTTCTCTTCAGCAGACAAAAACAAAATAGCGTCTCTTCAGCATAGAAAACAAGGCAGCTTCTCTTCAGCATGCAGGACACAGACAGTTCATCACACATGTACTTTGAAAAACAGACCTTATAGCAGTAATCTCTTCAGTATTTCAGTCCTGTCTCCTGACCAGCTAGCTTGCATGTGTGTACAGCCTGGGGTTTTAAAACACCTTGATTATGCAGCTGGGGTCAGACTAATTAAGCAGCCCTTCTCAACTGAAACTTAACCTCGTCACTGCTGCACTGCAAGCCTAAACATAGGTTTGCCCGGTATATGGCTGGTGACGTTCATTCACCCTGTCACAAAGGGCCATTATTAAAGAGCTGAATAAATGACTAGATGTATAGAGGCCATTGACTCTTACCATCTCACCACCTTGTGTCCTCCACAGGTACCTGGCAATACGTTACCCCTTGCGGTCCCGTGAGCTTCGGACTCCATGCAATGCAGTCGCTACTATGGCCATCATATGGGGTCTCTCTGTGGTCTTCGCTGGACCTTACCTGAGCTACTACGACTTGATGGACTATGAGTCTAGTCATATCTGCATGCCCGGGTGGAAGGAGAAGAACCGCAAGATTATGGATACCGGCACCTTCATTGTGGGGTATGTTATTCCTGTGCTCATTGTTAGCCTGTCCTATACCAGGACGATTAAGTACCTCTGGAGAGCTGTGGATCCACTAGAGGACATGTCAGAGTCCAAAAAAGCTAAGAGAAAGGTAACCAAGATGATCATCATTGTGACTGTCCTTTTCTGCCTATGTTGGCTCCCCCACCACGTGGTTGTCATGTGCTATCTTTACGGTGACTTCCCCTTCAACCAAGCTACCTATGCCTTCCGTCTGCTGTCTCACTGCATGGCCTATGCCAACTCTTGTCTCAACCCCATTGTATATGCTTTGGTGTCCAAGCACTTCCGCAAAGGATTCCAGAAGGTCTTCAGCTGTCTACTGAGGAAGAAGGGCCGGAACAAGGTCCACGTGGTAAATGCAGCTCATACCGAACCTGGCTTTGATGCCGCCTCGACTGAGGTGTCCCACATAAACGAGGAACATGGGAAGAGAAGTGGGCGCCAGGCAGGGGGGAACCGTTCTGATTCCTCCAGACAACTGGGTATTCCATGAGGTAAAATAGAGGTGAGAAGACTCAAGACTTCTTTATATGTAAGGTGGAGGATAAATATGGGTTTCATCCCATTTTTGCCCCTCCTAGGAAATGACTCACCCCAAGCAGATGTTAAAAGACAGGTGAAACAAAAGGGTGCAACAAATTGTGGCAACAACAGATACCACCCAAAATATGTCCATGGTCTAAAAATCACAAAAATGATATAGTAGCGTTCGCTCAACAACACTGGAGCCACATCAACCCAACACAGATGGAGGTGAAGAACAGTTGAGCAGTTGTACTTTGTTCCAATGCAGGGATGAATCTATGGATGAATCCTTTTCAGTCAGGCTGGGGGAAGACTTGTGATAAGGTACATGGTAGAACGTTTCTTCTTCCATCCCCGTTTCGACCTATTTTCTTTATTGGGAGTTGTTGGCACAAAACACCGACTTTACATTATTTTCTGCCGAAATGTTTCAAAGGACAAAAGGACAGGTCTGCTGATCTAAGTATTTCCTAGGCTTAGACACTGTTCACTCAACCCCATGTTCCTGTTGTTCCCTCAAATGCCGGAGGGGACTCCAACCCATGGCGGCATAATGGTTTGCGGGTCCCTCTGGCAGCGAAGAGTTTTAACCTAAATTTAGAAAAATGTTAAGGGGACAAAGACATTATTGCCCACATGTATTAAGCAGTGTTCTGCCATAAGACACCTAACTGTTCATTGACTTTCTCCAGGAGAAGAGAAGTTGAGAAGGAGTGGTGGCGTACGAAGTGAATGGAGTCGCTTAGTGGTACATGTGCTATTTTGAAGTGGATGGACATAGTTTTAGAACCAAAGCACCTTTGAAAAAGTCAGTTCACGCATACATGGGTTAATTACTAAAGACTTTTATGGTCCATATATTTTATTTTATTTATCACGTGTTTGTACCAGGAAATAATACATTGAGAGTTACCTCTCGCTTTCACGTATGTCACATTCCTTCGGGGCTGACTTCTCATAGATACAGTAGGTGCCCCAGGGATTAATACTCAGCTATTGGGCAGAGAGAAATTGTGCATGGTATTTGTATTGCTGCCAGTGATTAACATTAATAATGATCAAGATTGCACTACTGCCAAAACGTGTTCCTCACTCCATGTGTTTCTATTATGTGAAGTTCTTGCTTTTCATATTTTATAAAAACGTTTTGCAGAGTTTTCAAAAAAATGTTCACTGGCATCAGCTGTTATTGCAGCCTATGTTGCTTTACAGTGAGTGAGCAGTAGCTGCCATTTTAAATTCCCTGGAAGGCATATTTCCAGCCAATTAGATCTCCAGAATGCAACTACAGCATTTAAAAAGAGCAACATTGCTAAATACAGGTAGAGCAGTATTTGTCACGATGGTATTTCCAGTTCTAAAACATCTCCCAAAAATGTTATGTTATCAATACAGTGGCATTCATGTTTTGGCAGTTGCTGAGCGTCTATAATTGGGTATCTGTATCCAGATTCACCTATATAGAATTATATCTGCTTAACAATATACTGTATACTTGATAGTAATTTGCTTCTTACAATCAGGACTCCTTTACGTACATATTTTCAATGTCTTTAAGCAGTGATGTATCACACTAGTGCTAGAAGTATCTATGCCACAAGTTCATTAAGTTACATCAGGTCTTCCTGTAATCTAAGGAAAGATGAAAGTTTCGTGGGAAACACTTCCTCATTCAGGGGCCCTATGAAATGCATGTCGTAATGATCTCCCAAAGACGCAAAAAGCACACCAAGCTGTGCTTTTAGCACGGTTAGATTTGTTTATGGAAAGCAATTTGATTGTTCAATCCTTCCTCAAACGTTGTTTTTTTGGCCTGACTAAGTGGGATTGCACCTTTTAAACGAGACATTGTACTAGGGGGTAGGGGTTATGCAGCTGAAACCCCTTTATTATTACCTGTAACTCTCCCATTTAGCTGAACACATACAGCAAATGTTATTAAAGGGTGAAGTACTTAAAGCAATTATGTAACCAGGCAACCATTTAATTAATCAATAAACTTTCTCATTTGACTCAGACAAACAGGCTGATTTAGTCCTTGAGATGAAGAGATTAATTACATTGCTGCAGGTGGGACTGCGCTCATGGAAGTTACTCATCTGTATGATTAGAATGGCACACAGCTATCTCGCATTGTGACATACACAGCTATCTCTCCTCCTGATCCCATCAGCGTAAGATGCATAGCTATCTCCCATCCTGCTGTAATCAGTATGAAATACAGAGCTATCTGCCATCCTGATCCCGTCAGTAGGAGATCCATAGCTATCTCTTAGCATTTTCTCCCGCTCACATAAAATACACAGCTATGGGGGACAGTGGGGAAAATGGGGAACGATGGGAAGATCATGAGGGACGCTGAGGAAAATGAGGAATGATGGGAAGATCATGGGGGACGCTGGGGAAAATGGGGAACGATGGGAAGATAATGGGGGCCGCTGGGGAACGATGGGATGATCATGGGGGACACTGGGGAAAATGGGGAACCATGGGAAGATCATGGGGGATGCTGGGGA
>WSYH01003540.1:16827-35888 GCA_036426205.1 Ascaphus truei | reverse complement strand
GGGATGCTGGGGAAAATGGGGAACCATGGGAAGATCATGTGGGATGCTAGGAAAAATGGGGAAAGATGGGAAGATCATGGGGGATGCTGGGGAAATGGGGAATGATGGGAAGATCATGGGGGATGATGAGGAATCATGGGAAGATCATGGGGGACACTGGGGAATATGGAGAACAATGGGAAGATCATGGGGGATGCTGGGGAAAATGGGGAGCGATAGGAAAAAGGGAAGACCAAATGAGCCGCAACGGAAAGAAAAAGAAAGAAAAGGGAAAGAAAAAAGCAGACAAAGGGCAAGATCAAAGAAGAAAAGGGAAAGCAAAATAGAAGCACCGAAAAAACCAACCTGAACAAAGCCCAAAACCACGTGCCCAAACAACAGGCCCCCTTCCCACGCCAACACCCTGCCCCCCTCACACAACCGGGCACCCCGCACAACACCCGGAACCGAGTAACAAACAATTCCACTCCAACACCTTAACCCTCTCCCACACCCTTACCACTCCCACCCCCCACCCCCCCTACCCCCTCCCACACCCTTTCCCCTCTTCCCCACAAACCATTACGCCTTCGCCCGCACTTCCTGCCTCCCCGCCTCTGCTTTCGCGCCCACCCGCCTCTGCCTTTCACCCGCCCTTACTCCGCCCGCCTCTGCATTCAACCACCGCCTCACTGCGATTGCATGCACTCAACAGACACCGCCACATCGACACAGACTGAAGACACACACACCTGCTGCCTCCCGCCCCTAGGCGCGACATCCTTGACCCCCGCCCCTCACACACCCTAGCAGGACCCCCACTCACAGGAGAGCAATCACAACCACGCGCCACCTGCCGCCTAACAACCCTAGCAGGACCCCCACTCACAGACAGCACTCTCAACCCACGCGCCACCTGCCGCCTCCACACCCTAGCAGGCCCCGACTCACAGACAGCACTCCAAACCCACGCGCCACCGGCCGCCTCACACCCTAGCAGGACCCCCACTCACAGACAGCAATACAACCCACGCGCCACCTGGCCGCCTCCACCCTAGCAGACACACGCCTCACATATTTGTACGATCTGTTATGTCACCAAAATATACATTTACTGTGGTTGTGTTTACAATAAACCATTTTTAAACAACATCGTTATTAAATTTTATTGCCATCTTTATCAACATTATTATCCAAACCTTTTACAAAACAACATACTCACTATTGTTCCACGATTTATAATAATACTACCTATACGCATTTACATCACGGGCAACTCCGGGTCTTAAGTAGTTGATTAATAAAGTTGGTATGATATATATATATGAGAAGCGGCAACATGAAATTTGAAGATGGACCATCACTGTCATGCGCTCAGTGAACATCCAATAAGGACAACAGGAGGTGGGAGAACACACGAGTACACTGACAGGCATAAACATACCACCAATGGGTAACTAGAAGCTATTAGCAACATAGCAACCCAAGTGTATAAATACCCACTAGACACTCTGGAAATTTCCCCTATGAAGGCAGTTTGGTGAAACGTACGTCGGGTACGGCTGCGTCAGCCTACGTGGACGTCGGCTCACGGAGAGGGAGGGAGCCTGGAAATCAGAGCATTTTGGAGGGACTGCAGCCGTGGGTAGCAAGAACGATCTGACAAATGATTATTTATTGTTATTGATCTGGGATCACTTGAAAATACAAAGTATCCAATAATTTATTGAGTTTTATATGAATTGCCAAGCTATACCGGCGGGACCTTCTGGATTCTTTACTGAAGTGCTACTCTCACGAGGTATTACCCAACTAAACAGCCAAACTTATTGATATAGCATGAATTACAAACTGGCCTGAACGCTATCCTGGGTTATTAGGTGGATAAGTAGGGATACGATCCAGGCCCCATTAACCTATACGGCGGCAACAGTTCCACTATACTATACAACCATCTGCATACCAAATAGTAAACAGAATTTCTAGTGGTGGGACTCTGTTCTATCCACCTTTGATTCAGAAGAGTGGTCTCTGGCTAAGCCATATTGTGGGTGTTATTGATATTATCTATTAAGAAAGGACTGCACAAAACAAACACACTCACTGAAAGCCAAATGTACGCTTCACACGCCGTTCTCGTTTTAACATTGTATTGCGTTCGTTAATCGTCGCAAGTCCCAAACACACACACATTTTTTACATAATACAATTTTAAAAGTTTATCTTATGCACTTCTTGAGGGTGTCTCTAGTGCGCAAAAGGGGATATTTTCTCTCTTAGTAATAAGTATATATTGAACCTTTGGGCAGACCAGTGATTCCATGAGGAATCGTATTTTTATATAAACTTGGTTTCTATTTGAAAAAAACTATTAAAAAACAACCTAACTTCAGAAATTGTGGTATCAAAATACCTTACATTTAAAGACAGCCCCCCCCCCCTGTCAAAAGAACATTTAATCGTCTTTTCCTCCCGTACTCAACGGGGGCTATTCTTATAGTACATTCACTAAGGTAATGAACGGGTTAACTCCTCCGCTACCCATAAACCACCCACCACGGCAACGCCATAGGTTGTCAAAAGAAGGCGATGAGGAAGAACGTTAACTGGGATGTGAACAAGATCGCAGCTATGTCACACTCCCCAAACCCCCTCTAAGGTAGGGACAGATAGGGGAATTAGACTTAACTTCCTGGCTCTTTTTTTAGGTAACCTGATCGAGCGGAAGGACAACGCTACCATTTTCAAAACAGCATGTCAGAAAAGGGGCCCGTCACCTCCTAAAAACCACCCGGGTAGCTTAGCATAAGCTACTTCATTTTTAAAATACGATGGTACATTTTCCAGCCAAATAACATTGCATTCTTTAACCACAAAAAGGAATCAAAAACCCCCTTTTCATGGGCCCATCTCTTGAACGCTACGGGCGCCCTCCCCGCCCTTGGTCTCTTGAGGACCCCTATATAAAACGTACCACTCGGTCCCTTACTAAAGGCCCGCAGTGCGAGGAGCTAGTCCGCAATCCAACCTTCCCGACAAAACTTGCACGCGCTACGCCACTTACAGGGGCTTTTGTAAAACAACCAGCATACGCCGGCGCTCAGCCTCGCGGAACCCCCATTAATCCAAGACTCTTGGAGGGGAGATAGGGAAGTGAAGAGGAGTAGGAACGAGGGGGGAGGTGGGGGGGGCAGTAAAGCAAAGGGGAGGAAAGGGGGAGTGGAAAGAGAAGGAAATAGAGGGAAGGAAAGAGGGAACAGAGAGGAGAGAGATACACACTATAAAACCTTCCCTCTCTCAATCTCTCTCCTCTCTGTTCCCTTCTCTCTATTTCCTCCCCTTCTCCACTCCCCCTCTCTAGCCTTCCCTGTATCCTTTCTTTAATGACCACCCTCTACCTCCCCCTCTCTTTCTACTCTCTTCACTTCTTTTCCCCTCTTCTTGTCTCCTCTCCTTCCCTATCCGACTTGAAGGACTGGCTGTGTTGTCAGGGAGGAGGGAAAGAGAGGGGGTGAGAAGGAGAGGGGAGGAGCGCACACGAACGCACACTCTGCCAGGTAAACACAGACACCGCAGAGAGAGTGGAGAAGAAGAGCTGGGATCAGCAGCGGCTCGACCACCGGGATGCAATGTTTCTGCATGCAGAATGCCTGTGGTATCTGAGCGGGAAGCAAACCTGTGCCACCTGTGCCTCAGTCAAGGAAGGTACCACAGGGGGATCATGCAGGACAGATTAGGGTTAAGGAAAATACAGGTTGTCGGGATCGCCCACCTGTATCATTTAAGGCATGGGTGCATGGATACCTCTAGGAACGGGAAATTAGGGGATAGGTGCATAGATGCTGCCATTTTAGGGACTGGGTGATGTAGTGGCATGGGTAATGAATTAAACTCAAAGACTTTAACAACTCAGGGAATAAGATGGGTGCACGACACCTCTAGGACTGGAGAGCTCAAGGGATGAGTGCAAAAGTCGCCAGGGAATTTGGACTCCTTTATACGGGGCAATGGGGGCATAAAAACAGCAAGGGATTGACCCACTCATGAGTGGTTAGTACAGGAGTGAAAAGAGAGACGTACCTATAGGACTGGACTGCTAAGGGAATGGGTGCCTAGATGCGGAATCTGTCACTTTAGGACTGGATGCCTTAATGCACGGACCTATGACTTACCTATAGGACCAGAAACTGAGGGGATGGGTGCAAGGAACCTCTAGGGTTGGACCGTTCGGGGAAGGGACGAGATACACAGAGCCTACTTTTGAGACCAATCACAATTTGACGGGTATTGTTTTCGGGGAGGCAAAATCTGTTACTTAGACTTCAATCTTAGGGAAGCTGGACAGCTAAGGGGATGTGTGTTGTAGTTAATGGGTTGCACCTCTAGAAACTGATATGCAAGTGCAATGATACCTCTAGGGACTTGATAAAGGTTCATGTTAGGGACCGAAAACATTGATGACTTGGTCTCTAAATGTCATTAAATAATGAATCTTTTGGGTTAGTCCACTGGTGGGCAGAGTTAGGTTTTTGCTTGGATCTTTGCGTTTCTACCACTAGGGACTAAACACCAGAAGGAGAAGATGGAAAACATAGAAGCAGAGCTGTCACCTCTAGGACTGGACAGGGACACAGGTAAAGAGATACCAAATTGTTACTACCATATAGTGCTGAACCACTTAAGTGATGAGCAGAGATAAAGGACCTGATACAGGAACTGAGCACCCTCTAGGACATGGCGTGGCTCTGGGTCAATTCTCTGTGGGTTTCATTTTTAATTCTTTGCTGGTACGGGAGACCACAGACCTCCGGAAATAAAGGAGTTAAAAAGGTTTGGCGCTGCCGCCACGAATGTACGCGGCGCTGTGTGCATATGATATGACCCCCTTAATAGGGTCTGACAGTGGACAGTGATTGGGAAAGGTGGCCACATTTCACTGCCCATGCTGTGCACCTACAGTGTATTATTGAGGATCTCAACCGTGCATGTGAGTGGGGAAGCAGAGGTATGCCCGTGTCGTGCCAGGATCCGTTGTAATATGGTGGTCTCACAGCCGTGCGTTAAGGAGCTGGGCATTGCCACTGTCGCTGCGTGAACAGTTTCTGTGTATATGGAGAAGGGCTTGGTAGATCAGTCGATCGAGGGAAGATGGTTTGCACTGCCCGTGTTGTTGCCAGTTACTTTATGTGTTTATATGGAGAGTTGTGCCCATGCCATAACCCGTGCGGTGTTGTAAAAGGAGGGGTCTGCGGAAGGTAGTAGTTGTATTGGGGAGTAGAAGGATGGGTAAGGTCAGCCCTCTCCTGCCCATCTGCTAACAAGCTTAAAGTGGGAGTGAGAAGTGATGATTAAAGTGTGTGTTAACCAAAAACGTGAGCTATTCAGGCAGGGACTCTATTTCTAAGGTTTCTTTTTATGTCTGATGAGGCATTAGTCCCATTATGTCTCATATTGTCACACATTACTGTGTTGAAGCGCTATGCACATGGATAACCACTATCCCAAACAAGAGATATACATACAGATAAACCCGTTATAACGCGATGCAAGCGTGGCTGTCCCAATTTATATATGTTTTAATTACTTACAACACGTATTGGTGTCTTTAAGACTTAGTGAAACAATGAATACAATTTTACATTAGTTATAACGCGATCCGCTTTATAGCGCGATGTGTTCTTTGGACCCAAGCACAAGAGTTTATAAGGGGATGAGCTGTATTGATTGAGTGAATCTCCCACTTCAAACAGCAGCACTTCTCTGAAGCTGTTCGATTGATATGGGGCAAAACATTATAGCTTGCAATGAAATGTCACATGTAGCATTCTGTGAGCGAGAGAGAGGGGGATGGAAAAGAGAGAGAAACGAAGATAGATGAGGCGATTTCAATAGGGGAAAGAGTAGAGTAGAAAATAGGGAGAGAGATGGAGAGAAGAAGAACATGGAGATAGAGAGAATGGGCGCGAGAAAGGAACGGAGGAAGGAAAGGAAGTTGGTGGGCGGGATACAGAAAAAGATAATGTTATTAGAAGAAGAAAGGGAGATGGAGAGGGATAAGTAGGGGTATTATTGGGGGGAGAGAGCTGTTAAAAAATGGGAGGGGTAGAGCGAGTTAAAGAATAGGAGAGAAGGAAAGGAAAGAGTCAGGACATAGAGCTTTGTGATACAGGGGGCCGTGCAAGGGTATTCGGCGAAACCTTCATCCCTGTGCCCGTTAAGCCATTTATAGCCCCATTCTCTCTCCACCCCCTCCTCCTCCTATTTTCTTACACCCTTCTACCATCCTCACTCACCCCCCTCATTCCACCCTTACCCCCCTTCTCTAATCCTTCCTTACTCTCGCGGCCTCCCTTCCCCCCATTCCTACTGCTATTCTCTCACACCCCTCCTCTCTTCACCCTCATTTTCCTGCTCTCCATCCCTCCTCTACCCCAGCCAATGTCTATTGGCTTCCAGTTGTCTGAGGTGGATTAGGGCGGCAGAGGATGGCGGGAGCAGACAGGGCAGCCGCCCTCTCTTCCAATGCACTCATCTTCTGGCCACCCTTCTCTTCCTCCGCCCATGCTCCACGCCCAAGCTCCTCTATCCTCCTCTCCCGTTGCCACCAGGCTCCGCGGTGCCGTCCTCCTCCTCGAGCTCCCAAAATGTGCCCACCAAAAGCGACCGCGAAGTTGCCTAGCGGCTTGCACAGGCCGGGTGATTAAATGATAACACGTGAAAGAGAATGAAAAGAGAAAAGAAAGCTGTGGTCATATGTACGAAGCCGTCCTCGGACACAGGACACCTGCCAGCAATGGAAGAACAGCCTAAGCGACTTAAATGGCCTGTACGGTGTTGCTGGACAATACCTTGTGGCAGAAGATGCTTAGTAAATATAGGCCTGAATGTCCGGTATACTGCGCTGCATAGAAACAGACGTTTGGAAAGTATGTGTATTGATTCCATTGAGAAGCGGATGGCCAGATTTTCTTTACCACCCTTCCCTATGCACCACAATTCTACAAAATAGTGTACGTCTAGAAGGACTCGCAAAATTGGTGTAAGAGGACGTGTTCAGAGGTACGCATGGAGACCTTTAAAGGAAAAAAAAAATTTAGTCTTTATGCGCCTCTCCCTTTAACACAGCAAAAGACGTCCACATAAGCAAAGAAAACCTGCTCCACTTTGGAGAAATATTACACATGTAGTCCAGGCCCTCTCTAACTGGGGTGGTTGCAAGCTAATTACAGCCCAAATATAATAATGTATGCAGATATAAACAGTCCCAAAAGAAAAGTCTATCTGTCTCTTGTAGTGTAGGGGAAGCATCTAGTCTCCTGGGTCAGCACCTTTGTGTGCTAAGGCAATATCTGAAGTTTAGAGGTCTGTCCAGTGGTATTTGATACAGCATACAGTCAGTCCTTGGCAAGCTCAAGACATCTGTCCCTCTGGTCAGCCGAGTGTGGACTCAGGAATCATCCTTCCTGTCTCAGACAACAGGCATTCTGACAGAGTTCTGATTAGACAGGTTGTAGCTGGCAGGTGGAGAGTTGGTAATTGCTGGTGTGAAATTAACAAGCACACTGCTTGGATTAGAGGCAAGTTTGTTAACAAGTCCCTGTTACACTGGGTCTACAAATGATTTACCACATGCTACTGGCACTCACATCATTTGGAATCAGAACTGTGAGGTCAACCTTTGGTTAGTCAAACCACTGCCTTCGAAAACCAATACAAAGGATCACTTGACCCCTTGCTGCCAGACAGAGGGGTTAACCTTTTTAAATTTAAAATAATTAGCAATCCTTGCCATTTTTTTAAAATTTCAGTAGTTGTATTACGGGGATACCAGCAGCTTGAAAATGTGCCTAACGGGAAAGGCAACAAAACCCGCCCGCTGCATCCACACTCAGGAAGACATTGGCATCGATGACGTCATGCTAGGGACAATAAGACACAAGGTGCCGATTAACGGCTGATCGGCACTATCACAATGAATAACCTATGTATGTGGGGGACCATCTCCAAATATTTAGTACGCAAAATTTTAATCTTCGCTGCCGGAGGGGGCTAGTAGTGATAAAAAACACTGTGCTTTTAACCCGATTGCACAAATTAACTAATACATTAGAATGTGCACGTACACCCACGGCATACGTAAACTAAGAGGACCCACCACACTTCATATATTGCTATATAATTCTGGCTTTTATTGCTTTACAGGGTGCTATTTAGCTTTTTAAAATGCTCATCTAAGTCAAATACAAATGAACTGCACGGAATATATACAATTGAGCTGATGATTTGGGATAAGGACTGGAGGCTTCGGGCGTCTGACACAGGGGATAGAACATGTTATGTACAGGGACGGAGATGAGTCAGAATGATGAGTAATAAAGCTGCATTGATTCTGAAGAAAACTGTTCAACTTGTGATGATTTGTACTGGACCCCGTCTCCAATTCTTATTGGCTATATGATACCTTTTAACCCCCTTGGTGGCCCCTGACAGAGCCAGTCTATTCTGGGGTTCTGGCACTCCAGGACATAGTAGCAATACCAAGGAAATAAGATAATCTACATAAAGGTTTGCAAACAGGCACTACAAAAACTATTACCATAAGTCATAATCATTCTACTCCCTGATTGAAATATCTTTGCCCTCATTGAGATGTAAATAGCCACTTTGGTGGTAATTGGGAGAGGGGGGGGGGGGGGTACTATAAATTGTATAAAATTCACACTAGTAAGTTGCAGAAGTTAAATTCTAGTGTTTGCAGGGAAGTGTACATTCATAGCCTAGATGCCTCCCCTCACTGCCCCGGCTGAGAGTCGCGCTGTGATTGTAACGTACAAGTATGACATCACTGAGGATACGTGTTTCACTCAAGGATTAGGGATTATTGTAATAAATTGTATAGTCCCTGTTTGCAAACATGTATTTTATATTATCTATTTTTCTTGCAAATAAAAAACCGTTGTGAGCACATTCACAGGGATCAACAAGTCTATAACCCTGCTTTTCACCATATCTCTGAATACAGTGCTAGCACAGCAGCTCGGGATTCTGGGAATTTTTTCTTGTAAGTACATTAGCATATAATTACCATAGTTACATTAATAGATGAGGTGGGGGGGGGAAAAAAAGACCTATGTCCATAAGTTCAACCTATGCTAAATTTAGACAACAGATACTGTGCTATATTGTTATTTACAGTATTTTGAGCCAGAGGAAGGCAAACACCAATTTACTTGGATACAAAAAAGCTGTATGTGGAGCACAATGAATCTGAATGTTGTTCTGCCCTCTGTTATAATAGTATATTTTGTTTTTCGATTTTAATACAGCATCGAATAAGCACGGTTTAATTTACACTAGTGAGTTTTTAGTTATTGCATAACATACCTTTTCTTATTGCACCACTGCTATAAATAAGGATTTAGACGTGGTTTCTACTGATCAGTTCTACAATACTGCACTCTGAGGATGTGTAGTGTTGTGTTTTTTTTTAAATCAATTTAAATTATGGGTTATGATCTTGTTTTCTGTTTATAGAGAAAGATTAATTGAAGTTACAGTATTATTACCGTGACTTTGGCACACAGTGGCCGCTCTATTAGAAGGACACTGGACCTGCGAAACTTTCACAAGCAAGGACCGTTTGTCCAAGGATGAGTGTCCCGATCGGGCCCTTTGCAGCCGGTTTAAAGATTGCTTGTGCAGTGACTGGGTAGGAGAAAGAACGTGGGAAACAGCGCATATCACCAGACCAGGTTCGTTATACCATCCGGGGGAGGTAAACTGTACCGTAAACATGCCATGCTGAAAAAACTAAATTATCCTGCTTGTACGTGCATTAATATTTCACTTAAGATTTGTAATAGCATTTACTATTTGTACAATATGGGAGGTTGTGCAGCTGTCGTCTTTTCTTTAATGTGAGCTAGTGGTGTCGAGGGCACCAAAAAAACAGTGCCGAGCAGCCGACCTGCCATCATCTTATTCTAGGGTAAAAGTAATTTACCTTGGTGCACTTTAATCACATAACCACTTGTGTTCACTGAGTTTATATTTTAATTGATTTTATTTAAGCACTTGTTTACTATTATACAGTTTATATTATTTTCTTAAGTGAGATGTCACCCTTCATGTTTATGTTTCACCAGTTATTACATTCTGCACCTGTATTAAGTGCTGAAGGCTCATTTTTTATCATGACTATAACTTGCTGATTTTGTCTGCAATTGTATTAGCATAACATAATAAAGCGGGGGAGGAAAAAGGAAAAAGACTACTTTGCTCGTAAGCCTTTTTACAGTTTTGCCGCCACACAGTTAGCTCTCACCCCGCTTTAGGAGGGGGCCGTTCACCCGTCCGGTGGGTGATTATGTAGGTCAAAGGATCCAAGATTATCTTTGGACATTGCAAAACTCTATGTGGGGGTAGGAAGCACATAATAATAGTCTTACATTTTTTAGGATCTATAATTTATTCGGAAGTAAGGAAAAGCAGACAGACTAATAGGCCACTAGTATCTATAGTTCTATTGCGTATAGCAAATGGGCAAGGTCAGCAGCTACAAAAGGCTTAGCACTGTACTGTATGTAATAAGGCAATTGATAATGCTAATGGACTTGTTGACCTTTTTAACATGCAGCTCCTTGAGTAAGTCCATTGTCGGAACATGATGAATTCGCTGGCCTGCCGGAGACCTGGAACACATCAGACTTCAACCTCCTTCAACCCAGCCAGGGGTGGGTGGTGCCAGTCATCTTCTCACTCATCATTCCTGCTGGGAAACGTGTTGGGGGGCGGCAACAGCCTGGTGCTGGCTGTGCTTCTGAGCGAGTGGAAATAAGGACACACACACCACCAACCTCAATTATCCTCAACCTCGCGTGGCGATTGTCTACTCATCATCTTCTGTGTGCCCTTTAGGCCACCATCTACACCCTGGAGGAACGGTGTTCGGAGCCTTTATGTCAAAGCTGTCCACTTCGGCATCTACCTCACATGTATTGCCAGCAGATCAACTTGCAAGATGTGTCTGTGGAAACGGTATGTTGCTGTTGTATATATATATATATATCTAATAGTATAATATATATAATATATATATATATATATAGATATATATATATATATATATATTAGATTATAACGTAAGGCAATGGCTTTATGGGTCACATAGTACTATTATCTTTATGGGAGGTAGACAGTGGTATCACATCATTATTGAGTAAGGACATAAGCTCATTAGACACAATTTTAGTATTATGCTGTGTTTGTTAGACTCCTACTTTAAAAAAAGGGTTATCGTATGCAGTGTTGAGAAAAGGTTGATATAGGAACACGAGGATAGAGGCCACATTTATGAATGGAAGGAAGAAAAGAGAAAGTGAATAATATACACAAATAGGGGCTGGAAATGTGCGAGGCCATGTATAACAGCGGGCATCTAGATGGGAAGAAGCCATATGTTGTATAGCTGCATGTAAAGAAGTCCACGGAAAGACCAAATCCAGAGGACCTGACCCCAACCCTGCCCACTAACCAAGAAAGCTCTCAATGAACCTAAACCCATAGACCGACCATAATATTCCACCGATACCACCACATAACATATTAACAATTACTATGTATTACAAATTCTATATGTAACCACACTTTGCTTTTTACATAACTGATGACCGCACCCTAGATAAGGCCGCTATATAAATGTTGTTATAAAAAAAAAGCTATGAGAGACCATATGTGTAAGGGTGTTTGGCAGGGTCAGGCAACCACACACGCGGGGGTTCTTGATAGGCTTCTTATTGTGAGCCTTAAAAAATTTACAGCACACAAAAACAAAAAGCTTCTCGTCAGCAATAAAAACAAAATAGCTTATCTTCAGCAGAACAAAAACAAAAATAGCCGTCTCTTCAGCATAGAAAACAAGGCAGCTTCTTCTTCAGCAGCAGGACACAGACAGTCATCAACACATGTACTTGAAAAACAGGACCTATAGCAGTTAGTAATCTCTTTCAGTATGTCGTCCTGTCTCCGATCAGATAGCTTGCATTGTGTGTAAGCTGGGGTTTTAAACACCTTGATTATGCAGCTGGGGTCAGACTAATTAAGCAGCCTTCGCAACTGAAACTAACCTCGTCCTGCTGCACGGCAAGCCTAAAACATAGGTGTGCCCGGGTATGGCTGGTGCCTTTCATTCACCCTGTACAAAGGGCCTTATTAAAGAGTGAAATAATGAATAGATGATAGCGGCCATTGACTCTTACCATCTCACCACCTTGTGTCCTCCACAGGTACCGGGCAAACGTTACCCTTGCGGTCCCGTGAGCTCGGACTCCATGCAATGCAGTCGTACTATGGCCATCATATGGGGGTCTCTCTGTGGTCTTCGATGGACTTACCTGAGCTACTACGACTGAGGTGACTATGAGTCTAGTCATATCTGCATGCCCGGGTGGGAAGGAGAGAACCGCAAAGAGTATGGATACCGGCAAATTAATTGTGGGGTATGTTAATCCGGTGCTCATTGTTAGCCTGTCCTCTACCAGGACGATTAAGTACTCTGGAGAGCTGTGGACCACTAGAGGAATGTCAGAGTCCAAAAAGCTAAGAGAAAGGTAACCAGATGATCATCATGTGAAGTCCTTTCTGCCTGATGTTGGCTCCCCCACCACGGGTTGTCATGTGCTATCTTTACGGTGGACTTCCCCTTCAACCAAGCTACCTATGCCTTCCGTCTGCTGTCTCACTGCCAGGCATATGCCAACTCTTTGTCTCAACCACATTGTATATGCTTTGGTGTACAGCACTTCCGCAAAGGATTCCAGAGGTTTAAGCTGTCTACTGCGGAAGAAGGGCCTGGAACAAGTCCCCACGTGGGTTAAAGCAGCTCAGACCGAACCTGGCTGTGATTGCCGCCCGACTGAGGGGTCCCAAATTAAACGAGGAAAAACCTGGGAAGAGAAGTGGGCGCCAGGCAGGGGGGGAACCGTTCTGATTCCTCCAGACAACTGGGTATTCCGTGAGGTAAAATAAAATAGAGGTGAGAAGACTCAAGACTTTTTATCGTAAGGTGGAGGATAAATATGGGTTGTTCATCCCATTTTTGCCCCTCCTGGAAATGACTCACCCAAGCAGATGTTTTAAAAGACAGTGATTGAAACAAAAAGGGTTTTGCAACAACATTGTGGCAATCAACAGTACCACCCAAAATATGGCCATGGTCTAAAACTCACAAAAAATGATATAGTAGCGTTCGCTAAACACACTGGAGCCACATTCCAACCCAACACAGATGGAGGTGAAGAAACAGTTGAGCGTTTGTACTTTGTTCCAATGCGGGATGAATCTATGGGGAATAATTTTCAGTCAGGCGGGGGAAGACTTGTGATAATGTACAGGTAGAAACGTTTCTTCTTCCATCCCAGTTTCGACCTATTTTCTTATTGGGAGTTGTTGGCCAAACCACCGATTACATTATTCTGCCGATGAAATGTTTCAAAGGACAACAAGGACCAGGTCTGCTGATCTAAGTATTTCCTAGGCTTAGACACTGTTCACTCAAACCCCATGTCCTGTTGTCCTCAAATGCCGGAGGGGACCTCAAACCATGGCGGATAATGGTTTGCGGGGGGGGGGGGGGGGGTCACTATCTGGCAGCGAAGGTTTTAACCTTAAATTAGAAAAAATGTTAAGGGGAGACAAAGAAATTATTGCCCACATGTATTAAGCAGTGTTCTGCCATAAGCCACCTAACTGTTAATTGACTTTCTCCAGGAGAAGAGAAAGAGAGAACGTTGGAAGGAGGGGCTAGCTTACGAAGTGAATGGAGTCGCTCTCTTATTGTGTACATGTGCTATCTTGGAGGGAGGACATAGTTTAGAACCAAAGCACCTTTGAAAAAGTCAGTTACGCATACATGGGTTTAATTACTAAAGACTTTTATGGTCCATATATTTTATTTTTATTTATCACTGTGGGCTACCAGGAATAAGACATTGAGAGTTACCCTCTCGCTTTCACGTATGTCAATTCCTTCGGGGCTGACTTATCAGAGATTACAGTAGGTGCCCCCAGGGATTAATACTCGCTATTGGGCAGAGAGAAATTGTGCATTGGTATTTGAATTGCTGCCAGTGATTAACCTTATAATGATCAAGATTGCAATACTCCAAAACGTGTTCCTCACTCCATGTGTTTCTATTATGTGAGTTCTGCTTTCATATTTATAAAAACGTTTTGCAGAGTTTCACAAAAAATGTTCACTGGCATAAGCTGTATGCAGCTATGTTGCTTTACGTGAGTGACAGTAGCTGCCATTTTAAATCCCTGGAAAGGATATTCCAGCCATTAGATCTCCAGAATGCAACTCAGCATTTTAAAAGAGAAACATTGCTAAAACAGGTAGAGCAGTATTTGCACGATGGTATTCCAGTTCTAAAACATCTCCAAAAAATGTTTATGTTATCAATACAGTGGATTATGTTTTGGCAGTGCTGAGCGTCTATTTAATTGGGATCGTATCCAGATTCCCTAATAGAATTATATATGCTTAACATCTTACTGTATACTTGATAGTAATTTGCTTTTCTTACAATCAGGACTCTTTAGTACATATTTTAATGTCTTTTAAGCAGTGATGTATCACAATAGTGCTAAAGTATCTATGCCACAAGTTATTAAGTTACATCAGGTATTCCTGTACTAATCTAAGGAAGGAAAGATGAAAGTTTAGTGGGAAACACTTCCTCATTCAGGGGGCCCTATGAAATGCATTGTCGTTAATGATCTCCCCCAAAGACGCAAAAGAACACCAAGCTGGCTTTTAGCACGTTAAGATTTGTTTATGGGAAAAGCAATTTGATGTTCAATCCTTACTCAAACGTTGTTTTTTTGGCCGAATAAGTGGGGATTTGACACCTTTTAAACGAGACATCTGTTACTAGGGGGGGGTAGGGGTTTATGAAGTGAAAACAAGGGAGAGGCAAGGGAAAGAGAAATTTTTCCCCCTTTTCCGTTTCCATTTAGCTGAACACATACAGCAAATGTTATTAAAGGGTGAAAGTAAATTAAAGACAATATGTAACCAGGCAACCAATTTAATTAATCAATAAATTTCTCCATTGGACCAGACAAAAACAGGCTGATTTAGTCCTTGGAGGGGAAGAGATTAATTACATTGCTGCAGGTGGGAACTGCGCTCATGGAAGTAGTTTACTATCTTATGATTAGAGGGCACAAGCTATTCGCATTGTTTGTGACATCAACACAGCTATCTCTCCTCCTGATCCCACAGCGTAAGAGCATAGCTCTATCTCCATCCTGATGTTATCAGTATGAAATACAGAGCTATCTGCCATCTGATCCCTTCCGTAGGAGATCCATAGCTATCTCTTAGAATTTTTCCCCGTTCCCGCTCACATAAAAATACACAGTATGGGGGACAGTCGGGGAAATATGGGGAACGATGGGAAGATCATGAGGGACGCGGAGGAAAATGAGGAATGATGGGAAGAAGATCATGGGGAGACGGCTGGGGAAAAAGGGGAACGATGGGTGAAGATAATTGGGGGCCGCTGGGGAACGATGGGATGATCATGGGGGACACTGGGGAAAATGCGGGAACCATGGGAGATTCATGGGGGATGCTGGGGAAAAAGGGGGAACGATGGGAAGATAAGGGGGATGCTGGGTTAAAATGGGGGGGAACGATTTAAGAATCATGGGGGGGAAAAATGGGAACATGGGAAGATCATGGGGGAGGATGCAGGGGAAAATGGGGCGAACAATGGGAAGATCATGGGGGACAATGGGGAGGGACACACGGAAAAAAGGAAAGGAAAATGGGCAGGACGAGGGGAAGATCGGGGGAAACTGGAGCGAAAATGGGGAACGATGGGGAAGATCATGGGGATGCTGGGGAAAAATGGGAGATCATGGGGGACGCTGGGGAAAAGGGGGAAACGATTTTGAAGGATAATGGGGGACGTGGGGGACAATGAGGACGATGGGAAAGTTCATGGGGGACGCTGGGGAAAATGGGGAACGATGGGAAGATTAATTGGGGGACACTGGGAAACAATGGGGAACGATGGGAAGATCATGGGGGGATGCTGGGGGAAAATGGGGACGATGGGGAAAGATAATGGGGGACACTGGGGAAAATGGGGAAAGATGGGAAGATCAAATGGGGCCGCATGGGAAAAAAGGGAACGATGGGACGGAAGATCATGGGGGACACTGGGAGAAATGGGACGATGGAAGATAATGGGGGCCGCTGAGGTGGGAAAAATGGGGACAATGGGAAGATCATGGGGGACACTGGGGAAAATGAGGAACGATGGAAGATCATGGGGATGTGGAGAAAATAGGGAAAGATGGACAGATCATGGGGGCGCTGCGGGAAAAATGGGGAACGATTTGAAGATAATGGTGGATGCGGGGAAAAATGCGGGCACGATGGGATTGATCATGGGGATCTTGGGGAAAATGAGGGAGGAAACGATTGGGAATGATCATGGGGGACGCTGGAGAGGAAAAGGGGAATGATGGGAAGATCATGGGGGACGGCGGGGGAAACTGAGGAAGATGGGAAGATCAGGGGGACGCTGGGGAAAATGGGGAAGGATGGGAAGATCATGGGGGCCGCTGGGGAAAATGGGATGATCATGAGGGGGGAGAGGGATGGGAGAAAAGGAGGAAACGATGGGAAGATAATGGGGGAAGGGACGCTGGGGAAAATGAGGAACGATGGGAAAGATAATGGGGGAGACGCTGGGAAAATGGGAACGATGGGAAGATCAGGGAGGACGTGGGTAAAAAGGGGATGATCATGGGGCCCTTTGATGCGGGGGAAAAATGGGGAAACGATGGGGAGAAGATCATGGGGGACGGGGTGTGAAAAGGGGAAAGAGGGAAGATCATGGGGGGATGCTGGGGAAATGGCCAACGATTGGGAAGATCATGGGGGACGCGGGGGGGAAAATGGGGAAACGATGGGGAAGATTAAGAGGGACGCGGGGAGGGAAAATGGGGAACCATGGGAGATTCATGGGGGGATGCTGGGGGAAAACAATGGAAGATATGGGGGACGTTGGTGAAAATGGGGGGAAGGAAAGATGGGAAGCGCATGGGGCTGCTGGGGAAATGGGGAAACGAGGGGAAGATTAATGGTGGATGCTGGGGAAAATGGGGAACAATGGGAAGATCATTGGGCGCTGGAGAAAAGAAAATGGGGGGAAAATGGTTATGATCATGGGGGATGTGGTGGGGTAAAATGGGGGACGATGTTAAGATTCATGGGGGAAAAAAGGAAAATGGGGAACAATGGGAGATTCATGGGGTTGCTAGGGAGGAAAATGGGGAACGATGGGAAGATCATGGGGGATGCTGGGTAAAAGGGGAACGATGTACGATCAGGGGGGAAAATGGGGAACATGGGAAGACTCATGGGGGATGCTGGGGTAAAATGGGGAACGCGTTAAGATCATGGGGGGAAAATGGGGAACAATGGGAAGGATCATGGGGGGGGATGCAGGGGAAAATTGGGGAAACAATGGGAAGATCCATGGGGGGGACACTGGGGAAAATGGGGAACGATGGGGAAGATCATGGGGGGACCACTGGAGAAAATGGGGAACGATGGGTAAGTATCCGGGGCGATGCGGGGAAAAATGGGAAGATCATGGGGGAGGCTGGGGAAAATGGGGAGGGGGGAAGCGGGAAGGGAGGGAACGATGGGAAGATAAGATAATGGGGGCCCGCTGGAAAAAATGGGGAAACATGGGAAGATATGGGGGATGCATGGGGGGAAGGACAAATGGGGAACGATGGGAAGATAATGGGGGACAATGGGGAAAAATGGGGACGATGGGGAAGATCATGGGGGACGCTGGGGAAAATGAGGAACGATGGGAAGATCATGGGGGATGCTGGGGAAATGAGGACGATGGGAAGATATGGGGGATGCTGGAGAAGAAAATAGGGAACGATGGAAGACATGGGGATGTGGGGACAAAATTGGGAAGATCATGGGGGACGCGGGGGAAAAATGGGGAACGATGGGATGATCATGGGGGGGGAGCGGGGGAAAAGAGGAATGATGGGGAAGATCAGGGGGGACGGCTGGAGGGAAAATGGGGAACGATGGGATGATCATGGGGGACTGCTGGGGGGGAAAAAATGGGGAACGATGGGATGATATGGGGACGGGACGCTGGGGGAAAATGGGGGGAACGATGGGGAGAAGATCATGGGGGACGATGGGGAAAATGAGGAACGATGGGAAGATCATGGGGGACGCTGGGAAAATGGATAGCAAAGGAAGATCATGGGGGATGCTGGGGAAAATGGGAACGATGGATGGAAGGAAGACTCATGGGGGAAGCTGGTGAAAATGGGGAAAGATGGGGAGTAGTTCATGGGGGAATGCTGGGGAAATGGGCAAAACGATTGGAAGATATGGGGGATGCTGGGGGAAAATGGGGAACGAGGGAAGATCATGAGGGACGCTGGGGAAAAATGGGGGGGAACATGGGAAATCATGGGGGAGCTGGGGAACAAATGGGAAGCTCAGGGGGGAGTTGGTGAAAATGGGGAGGCAAAAAAGATTGGTGAGATCATGGGGGAATGCTGGGGAAATGGGGCAACGATGGGAGATCATGGGGGGATGCCTGGGAAATGGGGAATTCATGGGGGTCGCGGGGAAAATGAGGACGATGGAAGATATATGGACGAGTGGGAACGAGGGAAGACCATGGGGGATGTTGGGGGAAATGGTGAACGATGGAAGATCATGGGGGATTTGTGGGGGAACAATGGGGAAGGGAAACGATGGGAAGAGATTCATGGGGGAACTGGGGAAACCCATGGGAGAATCATGGGGAAGCTGAGGGAAAATGGGGAACGATGGGAAGAATGGGGGATTACTGGGGAACCATGGGAAGACAGAAGATCTTGGGGGATGCTGGGGAAAATGGGGAACGATGGGAAGATCATGGGGGATGCTGGGGAAAATGAGGAATGATGGGAAGATCATGGGGGACTCTGGGGATAATGGGGAGATCATGGGGGACGCTGGAGAAAATGGGGAA
>WSYH01003540.1:0-12394 GCA_036426205.1 Ascaphus truei | reverse complement strand
TCCCAATGACCAGAGCTACAGATCAGAACAACTCTAATACCATTCTAGCCTCACTAGTTTTAAGTATCTGGGCATATGGTTTGACTCCCATTTAACATTTGGGTTGCACATTGATACCCTGACATCCAAACCCTATGCCAAACTAGGTGTACTATATAGGAATAAATCCTCCCTAAGCCCACTGGTCAGAAAGCGTATAGCACAACAGATGCTAATGACAATGATAGACTATAGGGATATAGTATATGGTACAGCACGCCAAACTCACATTAGCAAACTAGACACCCACTACAACTCAATATGCAGCTTTGTCCTCTAATGTAACTACAACACACATCACTGCAAAATGCTCAAACAACTAGATTGGTCATCACTTTAGTCTAGGCTCAAATTTTATTTTTCCGCTCTCACCTTCAAATACTTTCTGGGCAAGCTACCCACCTATCTGAACAAGCTCCTCACCCCTACCACACGCAGCACTTATCATCTGAGATCTGACTCCAAACAATTGTTCGTGGTCCAAAGATTCAACCAAGTATCCGGCCGCACCGCCTCCTCTTACAGTGCACTCCACAACTGGAACAGTCTACCAGAGACTCTCTCAGCCGCCACCAGTCTAAGTTCTTTCAAAAACTAAAGCTGTCTCACATTTGAATCTGGTTTGTAACTGTTACATACGCCTCAAAGATCAAATATGTTAAACTATTCATGCAATGTCTTTATGTTTAATGTATAACCCTGTTCACTTAATGTAACTATGTATCTGTCATCATAACTCTGTGCCCAGGACATACGTGAAAACGAGAGGTAACTCTCACTGTATTACTTCCTGGGAACACATTTTATACATAAATTAATAAATATTAGTAAAAGATACACAGCTATCTCTCATCCTGCCCAATCAGTATAAAGATGCACGGCTATCTCTCATCCGGTCCCATCAGTATGCGATACACAGCTATCTCTCATCCTGCCCAATCAGTATAAAGATGCATGGCTCTCTCTCATCCGGTCCCATCAGTATGCGATTCACAGCTATCGCTCAGCCATGCATCTCTTTATTCCCCTGCAGTATATGATATAGCTGTAGACATACAGAATTTACAGCCTGTAAACCATCCCCAGTGAGTGTTATCCTCCTGCAACGGGAGTTACAGTAAGTGCTTACCCAGCGACTGATACATAACTCACAGACTTATCATGCATGAATAATACATGCGCCCACATCATCGCCTCCATTACAGCTATAAACATTATTTAATAACTGTCTGCTCAACACACAGTATCATCTACTGATCCCAACCCCTGCACAGTTAATATGTCATCCTTTCATACTGTATATTGCATCGGCATTCTTGTGTTCACTTAAATTATAGGTCTGGATAGTGTTTAAAGGTCATGGAGGTACAGAATAGAGAGGTGGTAAAAATGTACATGCTGTCACAACATTGGTGTTGGGGGGGTATGCAGTACCAATCAGTTTTTCAACTCGGGCGATAGCTACTTTATTATGTACAAACCCAGGGTACCAGTACCTGCTATTTTTGTGTTTATAAACCCATTGAGTGTGCTGACTAACTTTATGTATGTACAAACCCAGGGTACAGTACCTGCTTATGTTATTAAACCCAGAGTGCTGTAATTTATATGTACAAAGCTGGTGGTACAGTAGCCTGCTATTTATAAAACCAGGTGCTGACTACTATTTATGTACAAATCCGCGTGGTTACCAGTTTATCGCTGCCTGCTTATTTATAAACCCAGAGTGCTGCTACTTTATTATGTACAAACCCAGGGTACCAGTACCTGCTTATTTATAAACCCAGAGTGCTGCTACTTTATTATGTACAAAGCTGGGGTACCAGTACCTGCTTATTTATAAACTCACAGTGCTGATACATTATTATGTACAAAGCCCGGGTACCACTGTATTCCAAAATTCAAAAGCATCTGTCAACCAGCCACGCTAAGGCTGCGCTTATAGTAACGGCAACGTGACCGTCGCGCGAAAACAAATGCATTGTTGCCGTCGTCGGCGCTTATAGTGCACGCGACGGCGACAAAGCGACGGAGCGACAGTGCTACCAAAAATCTGGTAGTCACTGATAATTTGATTTTTTTCGGCGACGGCCTCCCCTTGCGGCCAATCAGGAGCTTCTCCGTCCCTCCCCCTTTTGTGACGTCACTGGTCTTGTAGCCAGCGACATCGCCTAAATGTAAAATATAACTTTCGCAATGGCGACGGGTGACGTTATCGGTCGCGCCGTCACTATAAGCGCGGCCTAAGGCAGACGAAAGAGAAATGTAAGAAATTCCTTGCCTCTGTATTTACCAGGGATGAATCAATTGCAAAAATAGTGCCACAGCCGGAAACCACAACCTCTATGTCACGATAACAATTTCACATATGGCTCACCTGTGAACACGTGACCTGCATATTGGACAAGGGTTAATACACAGCTACCTGGGCTGACCCACTTCTCACCTTCGGTAAAGGTCCCTCAAATGAATAAGATCTCCCCTCAATCCGTCCCCATACAGTATACCGTCTGTCACGGACAGCACACTTGTGAGCATGTGACTTAGATAAGCAACCAGGGTTAATGCACACGGCTACTCGAGCCAACTCACCTTTCTCCTGTGCAAGGAACCTCAAATAAGTTCATATTGAACTCTTACTCAATTGCAGATAAACGCAGACAGAATATGTATCAACAAAATATGTGTTTACCAGAGTCGATTTTTTGTTTCCCTTCTGAATCAAAATACTGTAAATACAATTACACTGGCGACCAAATTTATTCTTACTTGGCTAGCTCCGCGAATTTCAGAGTATCCCGGTGATGTGCGGTTTTGTATCATTTTCTCCCCGGGGTGTATAGCGTTATTTCCGCGGCAGTGATTTAAGCATTTTATTCCGGCTGCCTGAAATACTGCAATGCCGTGTAAAAACGCATGGGGGCGTTTGCGAGCTGTTGTCTTTGAAGCCGAGAAATTCATGAATTGTAATGCAGTATATACTGTATATATACAGTATATACTGTATAACAACAACCCCTATAACCCCTAACATACACATACAGTACTGTATATGCACATCAATGATACTATAGGCCGTCCCCTGGCGAGATGTGTTTGCAGCAGAGAGAGAACCGCTGCTCTCTGCGCAAACATCGGCACATTAAAAATTATTTAAAATACATTTTTATTGATAGTGTAGATGTGCAGGGGGTCTCCGGAGCTGAACCGCGTTGGTTTCAGGTCTGAGGACCCCCTGCTTCCCGAGATACAGCCCCCTTTATGATTGGTGACGGTATTCACCTCTGCGTTTAAGTACCGATCACGTGATCGCGGCCTGTAAAACAAGCAGAGGGATAGGCACCCCCTAAAGGGGCCTGTAACTCGGGAAGCAGGGGGTCCCCAGACCTAAAACCAAAACGTTTCGCTCCGGAGACCCTCTGCACATGTACAGTATGAATAAACAACATATATAAATAAAACACTTCGTCCTTACCTTAGCGGATGTGCACGGTAATGAAGCAGCATTTCTGTATTTTAATAATATTGTACAGGAGCAGGGGGTTCCCTGAGCCAGAAATTAATGCTCAGGGACCCCCCTGTTCCTGCACAATATTATTAAAATACAGAAATGCTGCTTCATTACCATAGCGGATAGCCCCTAAGCAATGAAGGGGTTAACTCACCGTGCCCGCTTTATTGTGGGTAGCGGGGTTGTGGGTGAAGGGGGTATTTGGCCCTTGGTGTGAGTTTAGGACTTGCGGGGGGGTTGCGGGTGCACTTAACCCCTTCACGACCGTAGCAGTTAATACCGCTGCGATCATGAAGGGGTTAAGCCCTCCTGCTACCCCCCCGCAAGCCCTAAACAAGCACCGTTGGGGCTAATATCCCCTTCACCCACCCCCGCTACCCACAATAAAAAAAAACTCACTCACAGCAGCCGCCAAAAAATAAATAAATAAATCTAAATAAATAAATAACTATAAATAAATACATTTGAAATACATTTTTATTTATAGTGTAGATGTGCAGGGGGTCTCCGGAGCTGAACCGTGTTGGTTTCAGGTCGGGGGACCCCCTGCTCCCCGAGATACAGCCCCCTTTATGAGGTGCCGGTATCCCTCTGCTTGGTTTAAAGGGCCCGATCACGTGATCGCGGCCTGTAAACCAAGCAGAGGGACACCGGCACCCCCTAAAGGGGCCTGTATCTTGGGAAGCAGGGGGTCCCCAGACCTAAAACCACAGCGGTTCAGCAAAGGATTGGTATCTGTCGTCTAAATTTAGCATAGGTTGAACTTGATGGACATATGGATTTTTTCAACCTCATCTACTATGTAACTATGTAGCTTTAGGGCGCAAGCCTCCCTGCACAAATCTGACCATATGGATGACGCGAGATAGATCGCCATTATATTATTTATAATTAACATGGTAATGTGGGTTAAGGAATGGAGATGAAGAAATTCAGATCCCCATTAAGGGATTGCTTTGCCACAACTGGGTTAAACAACCCCCAACATTAAATCTGGCTAATTTAGCCTGTATCATTCTCCATCACCCCCTGTCCCACACTGCCTGCACATAACTCCTCACCCTACTGGGCTCCATCAGAGGCACCCATCCCCAATTACCTCCTCACCCTGCTTGGGTCCTGTCAACTTCCCTCTGCCCCCAGGTTAACTCCTTAGAGCCCCTCCTGCAGTACACATGCTTATTGACCCCTCCACCACCACCACCACATAAATGCCAAGCCCATATCCTATATTCTCGAAAGTGGTAATTGGAGCCGTTTTCAACCGAAAATGCTTATTGAAGTCACTAGGTTTTTTTTGTCGAAAAAAAGTTACTTCGGACTGTATAGAATTACCCACTAAATGTGCTGTGGTCCCCACACATCAGCAGGGTTTGCAGATGGTGTACTGAATATAGTTGATAAGTTTGTATTCCTCAAGATGTATTAGGAAATATGGGGTGTCTGCTTCAATAGGTTCACTAGACTTTCCTCGGAGCAGCACCTTTCCATCTCTTCTAGGCTGGACAACAAGTCGTCTGCTTAAAACAAACGCAGCAGTCATTTTGATATATTAGAGATATATCCATGAAATTATAGAAAGTGCAATACATTAAAGTCTCCTATAGACCATCAGGTTTTAGAGTCTTGAGTTTAAATATCTAGCCTGCCTTAAACTGGAGCAACAATCCATCATGGACACTGTCACGATAAATGTAAGGATTAAAGTATGGGAGCAGAACAGCCACCAAGGGGTTAACCTTCTTTTTAAGGGAACCATTTTAGTTCTGTTTCTTGTGGGGTTTATCATAGAATGTGGTGGGCCCAAGACTTGGGTGTCAATAAAACCATAAAGGAAAGCTACAGCAGGCTTACATTAAAATGCCAAGTAAGAGTTTACAGATACAGCACCAGGTATTATTCTATCTGCTAGGGCAAACAAAAGGAATCATACATTTTAGAGATATTCTCTAACCAGTAGATCCAAAGGTGACATAAGGGGCCCTTTTTCCGCTATCATTATAAATTAACATTATGTAAGATAATACATGTCTGGTACAACCCATAATAATGTCAGATATAAATCTGTAGAGAGCAAAAGTACACAGCTGTATAACATGTGAGAAGATGTAGGGCTTACAAATATCAGCTAATTAGTTTCCCTCTCAAGCGTACCAGTAGTACTATCATCAGTGGTGTCTATGCATTTGTCAAATTCATCTAAATGCCTCGATGCTGGTATCATTAATCTGGGGATTACAGGGAGAGAGTTATGGGGCATTTCATACTTAGATTAAATTGACATTAAATAATTCCCCTTTCTCAGAGAAGCCAGACCTAAAGGTGTCACAGGGAAGAGAGAGTGATAGATGAGGAGTTAAAATGCCCACAAAGGCGGGTTCAAGCATCTGTTCTTTGTCCCAGATGTTCAGAATTGGGTTTTTAATCCATATGGGAGATTTACCTAGAGGTGTGCACATCATACACGTGGATTTCATATTTTCCACTTCATGGCCTCTTGAAGGATTTAACATTATTCGCTGGTAATGTATTAGGTTTTTCTGTTTTATTTATTTTCATTTTTTTTAAAGTGTCTGAATCTATATACTGTTTTGCTATTTTTTGTTGTTGCAAGTTGCACTATAACCCTTTTGTAATGTTGAATCTAAAATGTAATAAGCAATGTCTAATTGAACTTTATCCCCTTGTGAAGAGATTGACTGCATTTTTATGTTTTGCTAAATTAGATTCTTGATCTAATGACATATAAGGGGAGCCGAGGACTCCTGAGGTGTAAACCCCTAAATAAACCCTGCTCGGGGCAGCGTAATTGGGGTGTAGTGTGGCTGTGTTGGAGTGCGAGTGCTCATTTCGGGGAGGTGAGTGACAACTGTAGGCTGGCAACATTAGTGAGTACACCACGACACAAACTGTTTGTATAGATGTGTTTGTTTCCTCTTGTCTACCACCGATAGAATATAAATTAAGTGAAGTCCACAAAGGTGATAAATCCTGCTACAGATACATGTCCATGCCTGGGGCAATATGTTCTAGGTTGTTTCTTGGGAATATGGCACAAAGTCTGCATTGCTAAGCATGTGATTGCTAGTGAATGTTTTATACTAACCATGCAGGAATGAGATCTCTATAGAATGAAAATGTCATCCAGGACCCTTTTACTCAAGCTAGGGGGGGGGGGGGCTGAGGCACATACTGACAGAGACGAACAGTGACAGATCCTTACAGGAATGCAGTGAAGGGTGCACTGATAGGGCCATAGTGATAAACACACAGTAATGCATTACTACCGGCAGCAAAACTGGGGAAAAACCAGTGCAAAAGAATTGCATCAGATATCCCAAATTAAAAAATCTAATTGCTTTATATGGGATTCCTTTTCTATGATAACTATGGTGGTGTTTTTGCACTAGTTGTGCCCTACAGAAAGAAATACACAGCTAAACGTGACGGAAAGGGGCCCAAGGACTAGCATCATAAAGGTTAAGCCTGGTCCCTGGCATCTGCTCATCCTTTTCTGGGGCTCATCTAGCCACCCGACCCTGTTTTAATATTCCCGGTAGCCCCCTGCATACCATATAACCATGAATCCTTTGTTCCTGTGTCATGATGATCCCAATAATAAAAATGTGATTGTTCACAATATAAACTTTAGCCAATGTCTCTGGGCATGTGGGACTGGTAAAACCTTTGTGCAGCCCGCGTATCCGTAAAACTGGCTAGTGATGGAGGGGGAGGTGCAGGCAACAAAGGGAGCGTGACTGGGGGCAGAGATCCGGGAGGGGCCCATCTGTCCATAAAGTGGAGCATTTGGTCATTTTGCCAGACATCCCGGTGCCAAGACCAGTGGGGGATATCCTGCCGGTCGGGGTTAGCCATTGCCCAGCGCCCGCTGGGTAGACATGGCTCCAATTGGTCCATTCGTATTTCCCTCCCTGACCCTTAACTTGCCTCTGTCTCATCTCCAGCCCTGATTGGCCAATGCAGGCGAGCCCTTGCATCCTGATTAGTTCCCATGCTGCATCCGCGCTGTGATTGGTCGCGGCCCCGCTTCCCATGATTTCCTATGGCAGCAGGGAACCTATGAAAGGGGAACCTGATCAGAGTTCCAGAGCTCATTCTGATCCCGTCGTGGAGGTGGACCAAGCGGTGTGCTCCGAGGCGGAGACGGATACACCTGAAAATGAGGGCGGGAGCTGATCCGAGCACGAGATTTGAAAGTTATAAATTTGCTTGGATCTGTGAGTTGTCCGATAAGCAGGGAGCAGGATTTTTGAGTTGGGGAATTTGAAAGTGCTCATCCGCGAATAGCACAAGAGAAGTCTAAACAGTCCCTACCCTGACGGAGTGTGGAATCAAACCTCGGGTAAGCCTTTAATGTGGTGCCTGGCTCCTCGTCAGCAAGGGTTTCCCCCATGTCTCCTGTTTTGGCGAGTGCAAGCTCTGTTGGGGATGTTGTGCTGTGTCTTCTGGCTCCAGTCAGATAAAAACTGCTTTATTGAACTGCTTTGTCCTGTCTGGTGCTTTGATCCCGTGGAAGAGTTCTTGTCTTCCGCGACACTAAAGTCTTCCACTTCAGACACAGTTAAAATGTACAGTTCCTTCCAGAAACAAAGTGTACAGTATTAATGGCAGTGGAAAAATGAATGATCGATGCCGCAGCCTCTCCAGAACACAGGGTCTCACCAGGTAAAAATTAAAACCAAAGTTTTATTGTAGTTACATTAAAAAGGGGGAGTGTTACCCCTTTTTAATGTAACTACAATAAAACTTTGGTTTTAATTATTACCTGGTGAGTCCCCGTGTGTCTGAAGAGGCTGCGGCATCGATCATTCATTTTTTCTCTGATGCTCCGGATCGAGCTCGCGCCAGGGAGTGACATCACTCGTGTGCGCACGCAGGGACACGAGGAGAGAGAGTGAGAGCTATGGACAAACGGAGGACGGCTGCATCGTGAGTATTTGCAACTCCAGGCTGATCCCGTCTTGCTGCACTACATGGACAATTCTCTGTCACACAGTAGCAGTACACTCTCCAGTAATCTCTCCCTCTGATGCTCCTTACCTCCAATTGTTTATCGCAGGCATATGCCATTAGGTACATTACCTTGGAGCTTGTCAGTCGGTTTGTCTCTTCTATTAATGGCAGTGACATGGTTAAGTGGCTACATCTGGATTATTGATGCTGGTTTTTTTTTAACCAAAATCTGACACTTACAGGTCCACCAACAGGGGACCGTCATTGAGATTGCACCTTCCACCCCCTGCCTGCAGCAGGGCAGCGATGTGACTCCACACTAAAGCTCCAGCTGTTACATCCCTGCCACATCTGGGACTCTAGACAGGAGCTGAATAAACAGCTGCCTCTCTCGCTCCCCCACTTACCTCCTGAGACAGGAAACAACTCACCAGCCCCCACTGATCCTCCAGAGCGACAATAAGTATGGGCAGAGTGGATCTGCAGGGGTTAATGGCATGGTGTGAGGGGTGGAGAGGGGGTTAATGGCAATCTGGGGTGGGGGTGAGGAAAGGGTTCTTGATAGTATGGGGAAAGGGGCTAATAGAGGCATTTATGTGGTGGGGTAGGGGCTCAATAAGCATGTGCACTGCAGGAGGGGCTCTAAGGAATTACCCTGGGGCAGAGGAAGTTGACAGGACACAAGCAGGGTGAGGAGGTAATTGGGGATGGGCACATCCAAGGACCCCAGTGGGGTGAGGAGTTATGTACAGGCAGTGTGGGGCAGGGGGTGATGGAGAATGATACAGGCTAAATTAGCCAGATTTATATATTTTATACATTTTCTTGTAAACCACGTTTTTTTCCTCTACCCAATCCCATTATTATTTATTATTAAATGTACTGCCGCGTACAACTCTCAGGTCGTGATTATAGTGCCCGCGGCAAAACAAATACCTGCATTCCGTCCAAGGGGCACATAGAGCGCGTGACCGCGCGGAGGCGCGACGGAGAGGCTGAATCCAGGTGAGACAAATTAATTTGTCTGTCCAAGCGACGGCCGCGTGACGTCTCATGTGAAGCGGTTCAGCCAATGAGGTCGAACCGTTCACGTGACATCACGGCCACGCCTCTGCAATGCCTTCCTGACGCCTCCTGTGAGAAAGACGGTATTGTGTGATTTTTCTCAGCCCACTGCACAGTGCACCACACTAATGGCTCCTCTCCCTGGAAAACTTTTCAGTACTATACAGAACTCGGGCCCTGTTTCCTCTCCCCCAAAATCAACCTGGGTGCCCCGGTCAACAATTTGTCCTGGGCCCCATACGAGCTGTCGGCGGCCCTGCTGACCCACATAATTATCTGCAAATCATTTTTACAGTTAGTTTGTAAACATGGTGAGCTGAGACTTGGGATCAGTCTGCTTTCCTCCAGCACCTCTCACTTGACTGATTGATGTCACTTTGTGTACAACAAGAGTTTGCAGGATGACTGTGTAGCAGAGTGGTTTCTATTCTCTTGTGTGGTTCCTCCACAGTCACGCTCAATAGGTCTGCCCTTCCGCAGAGAGAGAAAGAGAGAGACTCTGCAAGGCTGGCTTCTTTAGTAGTCAGGATTGGTGAGTATTTAATACATACCCTGCTTAACATTGCTACAGCAGCATTGTAGGTGGACGCTCACAGAGGTATGCAAGGGAGTCTGGTTATAGTGAAATTAAATAAGGCTCTTTATTGCGCCTGTTTCCTTAACATCAGGAAACCATCCAAACAAGGTTTAAACAAAGCTTCCATTCACTTGGGAGTATTTCTAGTGAAATACTACTGTATGCAGCCCACACTCCCTTTAGATAAGCATGTCTCCCAGCCCCAAATATATAGCATGAAAATAAGCAGATATATAAAGTCTCATAAATGAAAGTCTTATCTGTTCCTTGTGGTTTGGAGGGAAAATCTTCTCTGTTCCTGCGTTGCTACCTTTCCTCAGGTTTTGTCAGCATTCAGGTTTAGAAGTTTCCCCTGTGTCTTGAAAGCAGCTCTGCTGTTTCTTCTGGCAGGGCTCAAGACAAGTTGTGAGAGTCAAGGACAATCCCTGCTCTGTCTCCAAGTTCAGCTCAGGTGTGAGCTAAGGAGTCTCACTTCCTGTCTAAAAAGACAGGCTTTTCTAAGCAATATAATCAGGCAGGTGGTGTTTGTTAATTGACTACCAGCAGTTAACCACCACACTGCTGGATTAGAGGCACATTACCTGAACAGGGATTACTCCCCTGTTACAAGCATGTCATAATGTACAGGGAACAGAAGGTTGATTTATGAAAGAAACGTGGGTACGTGGGAGGAGAAAAAGGAGAGCATTGCAGATATGGGAATTTGGAGAGTGTGGGACAGGTGGAGAGAATTATCACGAGAAAGATATATAGTAATCAGTGGGGTAATGGAAGTTAATAGTTCAATAACTTCCATTTACTTAAACAGACGTGAATTCGTAGTAAACTGCGCATTATCCCTCACTCTTCATACTATGTGGACTGTGGAGAGAGAGACAGAAATAAAGCAAAGAAAGAGAAGGAAAGAGAACAGAATGACAGCGTGACAAGAAAGGGAAAACAGATCTCCTCTCCCATATTCCCTTTCTCTCACCCGTTACCCTCCTACACACTCTCTCTAGCTGTTTATTTCATGTTTACTGTACATGCACCCCCCACACACACACATAACCTTCTAGTCTAGAGACATATGATCACTAGACTGTAGACAGACTAGACTGCGACAATTAAATCATAATTTAAAAATAAATCATAAATTAGCTTACTTAGACCTGATTCATTTTAATTCATCAGGGAATTGCTTTTTATCTTTCACCCTCTCAGATACAATCTGAACCACAGGACCTAAATAATTCACTAACATCTGACTCTAGAACTCTAATCTATATTATAAATGAGGTACTACTTGACCTGGGAGAACCTACAGGTACAAGCTGACCTTTTTAAACCTAAAGTAGAACTGCTATACAATCTGCCTATAGCTCCATTCTGTACCCACTGAATAAACCAAAAGCTAAACAAAATCAGGAGCCAATACTCCCACACCACAATACATCCTACATTCCAGAGCAAAACCAATATAATCCTACAGAACCTTAAATAGGATACGGATATTGAAAACATCGACTTCCCTCCTACAAAATTCCATTTCATATGATCATACAGAACCCAGATCAAAGAGAACAGAACCTCATTTTAATTAGAATGTGCGTTAAATATGCAGTAGGATCCTAGAGAAGTTGAAGCGGAAAAACTGTTCAAGTCTTACGGTACAGAACCAAAAGCAAGATGGTTCTGTGATCTTTCAATCCAATATGATCACATGGACTGTTCATTATCCCAATGCATATCAATACCAAAGCATTCTATTAATTTGGGGGAAACGAATGATGGTCCTTATTGAGCTTCTAGGGTTTGCATAGTAGGAACACGCAAATAATTGTATCTAGGGATATTTTTTTTTACCACGACAGGCTCAGGCTAGGCTCCCTCCTATAGCAGGAAATTGAATTTTCATCTGAAGTAAATAATTCTGCTCCTCCATGCTGCACATGACTCTTTCACAGTGGGTACCAATTCTCAGAGCATCCTGCGTCTCTCCTATGACAAACATATCCATCAAAGCAGGGACAGTCATCCTTGGAAAGGGGTCAACGAAACTTTACATAATGGACGAGGTTGAAAAAGACTTGCATTCATCAAGTTCAACATATGCTACATTTAGACGACAGATACTTTATCCTATATTTGTACTTACAGTATATATATATATATATATATATATATATATTTTTTTACATTTTCCCAGTAAAATCAACCCCACACTGATGAGACCCATCAAGGTCGAA
>WSYH01003539.1:34549-54551 GCA_036426205.1 Ascaphus truei | reverse complement strand
ATCACAACCCCCCCCCCCTGCGAGATATCCCAAAGAGCCCGAATGGCAACATATGTGATAGGGGGAAAAGTATTAGTCGAATATGTTAGAGGGTCTGGACCCCTCTGGTACCCACCGACCGTTGTCGATGGATCCACCCCCGAAGAGGCTTCTAGCCCAAATGCCGGTTGCCCTAAGGACTGGCAATGCTTTGTTAAGGTCTAATGTAGACCTAATCTCTACTATTCTCCATCTGCTGATTCTGTCCAAGCAGGTCTTTCTCTTGTCCACCTCTTCTCCCCCCTCCCCCACTCCCCCCGGTTCACCAGACCTAACTCGCACAAAATGTACACCCATCCCATGTGTTTGCTGGGGCAAAACCTAGCCCCTAGGCTACCGAATCAAGACCTCCCAAGTGGGAAAGGAGAGGTCCTATGGTTTTACACACCAAAAAGACCCAATGGCTAACCCAGTCGCAATCAAGATAATTTCCGTAAATGTAAAGGGCTTACAAAACAACAGGAAAAGGAGATTAGCTCTTCAAGAAATGAAAAGGTCAGGGGGTGATATCATATTCCTACAGGAGACCCACTTCATATCCCAAGACCCACCTAATTTATTTAAGAAAGTGTTCCCAATGAGCTTTTTTGCGTCATTTAGTAGTAAGAAAAGAGGAGTTCAATCATGTCAAAACAACAGTGGACCCAGAGGGTAGATTTTTAGTGGTATACGGCTCACTTTCTGGTTCGGCGATCGCCCTGATCAACATATATGCACCCAATGAGAACCAAACAGAATTCCTATAAACAGTCCTCGAAGGTGTTGACCCTGGATACTTGTCATCAGTACTGATCGGAGGTGACCTAAATATGGTCCTAAATCCCACCAAGGACAAATCATCGCAATGGGCCGCCCCCATACAGCCCTCTCCCAACAAATGGGGAAAAGGTTCAGGGGGATAATTAATGATTTCTCATTGGTGGACATCTGGAGATCCCAACACCAGGGCCAAAGGGACTATACCTTTTACTTAGCACCTCACCAGACCTATTCCCATATAGACTACTTTCTGGTAACTAAGAATGTCCTAGAGGCCGCCTCCATGTCAGACATCAGCCCAATTACCTGGTCGGACCAAGCACCTATCACTTTAACCCTCACCGTCCCATTTGTGAAATTAAATTCCTATAACTGGAGGTTAAATGACTCCTTACTGAACCATCCTGAGATAGAGAGAGAGATCAAAATATCACTCAAGGACTACTTTTTCTTTAACTCAGGATCAGTTGCTTCCCCGGCAATCCTATGGGAGGCCCATAAGGCTGCAATACGGGGTAAGTTCATCTCTATTGCATCCCATAGGAAAAAGGTCAAGTTAAAATTGGTCAAAGACTTAACAGACAAAATGATCACACTTGAGCAATTACATAAAACTAACCCATCAAAGAAAATCTATAAAACATTGACCACAGCCAGAACTGAATTAAAACAGGTCCAATTAGAGGATGTAGAAAAAGCCCTCAAATAACCAACAACCAACAAACCAACAATACTATGCAAAGGCAACAAGGCCGATAGACTCTTGGCTAGCAAACTGAGAGGAATACAGAAAAGATCCCAAATAACAGCGATCAAAAATAGGTCTGGTGAGATACAATATAACGACAAAAAAATAGCAGAAGAATTTACTACATTTTATACCAAACTATATAACCTAAGAACCCAAAATGGATACTCCAAACCAACAGCATCGGAATCCATAGAAAAATATCTAAACAACTGCCACCTTCCCACATTGACAGAAGAGGAAAACGCAATACTTAACGCTGAAATAACAAAAGAGGAACTGGAGGAGGCTGTAAAAGTGCTGAAAGTGTCCAAGTTCCCCGGCCCTGATGGGTTCACCAGTGTTTACTATTAGAGATTCTTACCAATACTATCCACGCATCTACTAAAAATGTTTAACTTTTTCATGGAAGGGAACCCAATCCCTACGTCAATGTCCCTAGCCAATTTAGCAATTATACATAAAGATGGAAGAGACCCGATGCAATGTGGAAGCTATCGTCCAATCTCCCTTCTGAATAATGACCTCAAATTATATAGTAAAATCCTAGCAAATAGGCTAGATACTACCCAGACTAATAAATATAGATCAAGTTGGGTTTGTCGCGGGCAGACAAGCCTCAGACAACACCCGCAAGATAATCAATATAGTTGACCATGTGCACCTCACCGCAATATTACTAAGCCTGGACGCAGAGAAGGCGTTTGATAGGATTGACTGGTTATTTCTAGATCACACTCTATGAAAATTTGGCTTCAGAGAGACATATCTAGAGGGTGTCCGTAGGTAACTACTGGACCTTGGCAAAATATCAGGGTATAAAATCAACAGCGACAAATCTGAAGCCCTAAACTTAAATTTACCAGAGCCAGAGGTGAATTTACTTAAACTAAATTTTAATTATCGCTGGAGTTCCTCATACATTAAATATTTGGTAGTAAATGTATCAAGGAACTACCAATCCCTATACCAACACAATTATCCAGCCCTTTCCAGGAAAATTAAAAACGATCTAGATAAATGGGAAGGATATCAAATATCATGGATCAGGGATGTCAAAATTAACATACTCCCCAAATTGTTATATTACTTCCAGACACTCCCGGTCCATATACCTGGCTCAGAATTGAAGAATATCCAGAAACAATTGTTTCATTTTATTTGGCAGGGTAAAAGACCCAGCATTTCTAGGTCAGTTCTGCTCTCATCAAGGGGGAGGGGAGGCCTCAGAGTCCCAGACATTGTAAGATACTATAGAGCCACCCAGCTAAGACAGTGTCACGGTTGTGCTCGCCTCAAACCTGGGTCAGACCGCGTGGCTGAGGTGGGGTTGTATAAGCACCGACCTTAGACCACGCAGGCTGATCCGGATTGCGCAGTTCGTAGTCGTACGTAGCAGGGTCGGGACTGGAGAAGGTAGCATCATCAGTGGACAAGCCATGGTCAGGACTGGAGAGATCAGGATAAACGTTATTCAAGCAGGAGTTCGGCAACAGGTAATCAGAAGTTCCCCGCTTCAGCTTAGGAGCGCGGGCGTGGGTTCTGCGCGTGCGGTGACCATGGCCCATGGTACTGGTCTCAGGAAGGCATAGGCAGACCGGAGTGGGCACACTGCCAGGCAGCACTGGTAAACCAGTGCTTCAGCTTCAGAGTCCAGCTCCAGCTTCAGAGTCCAGAGCGGGCCTGTGCAAGGAGAGAGAGAGCTACAGACCTCAGGACTCGTAGACAGGCCTCTTCAAGGGAAGGACAGCAGGTTTCAGGAAACTGGAAGCTGAAGTTCGCTCTGGAGGATCCTCCGCTTCAGCACAGGAACCCGGACACGGCCTCTGCAATGGAGAATGAGCAGCAGGCCCCAGGTACCAGTAGATAAGCTCTGCTGTGGAAGGATAGCAGGCCTCAGGAAACAGGGAGCTGAAGTCAACACTGGAGAGACCTCCGCTTCAGCACAGGAGACAGGAACAGGCCGCTGCATGAGACTAGCAGCCGGCCTCAGGAAACAGGGATCTGAAGTTAACATGAAGAGTACTCCGCTTCAGCACAGGAGACAGGAACAGACCTCTGCGTGAACTAGGGAATAGAACTAGAGAGATTAGAACACAACAGAGCCAAGCCTTAGGCACTTGTGACAACCAGGAAGGGTTATGCTCGGCAGGGAAGCATTGTGGGAAAGGTGTCTTTAAAGGTCAGTGAACCAATAGCAGAAGGGTCGTGTGACAGCACTGCTTCAATGAGTGAACCCAGGGTGGAGCTGCAGCAAACATCAGGAGCAGTGTTCCAGGGCTGCACAGGTCTGTAAGGTAAGGCAAACAGCAAACTAAGGTGCGGATCCGTTACAGACAGGCAATGGTATGGAATGCCGAACCAGATCGATACTGCTGGTTAGATAGAGAATCACAATACGCCCGCATGCCTTCTCTGCCAACATGCCTTTGGTCCCTGAACAGAGGAGACACACAAATCTGCAAATTTAAGTTAGGAGCGATGAGGCATACGTGGGAGACATGGATGAAATCTAAATTTAAATATAAGCTCACAACCACCAACTCATTCCAATTTTCAAAAATCCCAAATTCCTTCCTGGTTGTGAACCCAGACAATTCGACCAATTTAAATCAAAAGGAATCAGGGCGGTCGCTGACCTGCTGAGCCTAGGGAAGTTCCTGAGCTACCAAGGATTAAGAAACAAATATGAAATTCCAGAATTGGACGCGTTCAAATATCTCCAAATTTGACATTTCACATAGAAAATATCCCCAACATTAGAATTTCCCGCTCTCACTAATTTTGAGCAGCTGTGTCGCAACACCGCTCATCAAAAAGGTCTCATAACTAAAATATACGCTGAAATGGAGATGTCAGCAGACCCTCCTATCCATGAATATATGCTCAAATGGGCAGCTGAATTGAATACAGTTATAGACAGAGAGGAATGGGAAGATATATGGGAAGCTGCCTCAGGAACTTCCATATGTACCACAACGAAGGAAAATATTTATAAAATATTGTTCCACTGGTATCTTACCCCAGTGAGACTAAGACAAATCTACCCTCTGGCCTCCGACTTATGCTGGAGAGGCTGCGGACAAAAGGGTGACATGGCCCACATTTGGTGGTCGTGCCCAGAGATTCAGAAATATTGGTTAACTATACAAACTAGAATACAAGGAGAGGATTCGGGAGTGATCACAGGGCCACACTAATTGAGTGAAGTGATAAAGTATATAATAGTGGTAATTATAAATGTGGGTGCAAACTGTGAACTGTGACAAGTGAATCAGGCAGAAAAAGAGGGGAAGGGGAACACAAAATGAATGTGTCCCCTAAAGAATTCACTAACTGCACTCTACATGAATATAAAATCTACTTTTAATAAATTACTTAAAACATATATTACCAAACGTTGTGTATATGTATTTAAAAATGAATTAAAATGGACAATATCGACATCCCTGTCAAAAAATGTGTGATTATGCAAACCCAGATTCAATATTCCTAGAGTTTGAAAGGACAGAGGATGCTGCAAGTCAGGGTGTTAACCCTTGGAGTTAGTATGCAAAAACTGGAGTGGTATACCGGATCCTACTCAGTGAGCTTTAAACTGTCAAGTATCCAGCAATCCTGCTCAGATATATGCCAGCAAGCACCTATAGTTGTTATTAAATGCCTATGCTTAAGAGGTGATGCTGACACAGGCTCAATCAATGAGAATAACCTTAATACTCTAGTAACTAGGACTCGCAGTTACCATTGACATAGAGTTACCAGCAGAGAGGGCTCTAATTGTACATATATCATATATTATATGGAGCAGGAAGGCAGACTCGCTGCCTGGTTTTATAATTATCCAGCTATGCCGTCTGCATAGATAGAACCAGGAGACTTGAGAGCACTACATAAAAACAGCTCCAAGTAGGAGACTGAAACAACGCGCGTCCAACGCGGTTTCCCTCCAGCAAAGAGCTTCTTCAGGACAAATTTTACTGGGGGAGAGGGGATGGAGACCTTTTATACCCCAGAGTACTTGATTAAGATTGATGGTTACCAGCTGTTGACAAGGCGCAATGGGTCAGATACCTGAGTGCAATCAAAACCACACATAGGGCCATAAAAACAATAAAAAAAAAAAAAAAAAAGAATTAACTACACATTTAGATAGTAAAGTGTCATTTTATTGTGTTGATGTGATTGTTTTGTTGCCTTTACAACTCACCTATATGATCGGCGGGTGTGTAGAGACGTGCACTGCGCATGTACAGGGCGTTGGAAAACAAGCGAATCCTACCTAATCATAGTGCGCATGCGCCGACACTTAGAAAATAATTTCCATGTTGAACCAGTATATGGGGGCATGCGCTGGACTCAGATGCTGTTGAGCGTCAGCCTTTCAGCTGCGCATGCTTAGGAACATAGAATTATCCTGCTTTACTCATCTACCTTCTTGCGCATGCGTGGTAGTTGGTAATTCTCCACCCATATTGCCACAGCGCATCACGCACGGCGGACACTGGGTGATTGTGCAATTGGGCTATACAGGCTGAGTGAGCATGCGCCGGGACTCTGCCACTCTTACTTGTTTTATATCAAGTCTCCCACCGCACAGCGCATGCGTGCGGACTTGAAGGTAATAACAAATATCCTTCATTACATCCCCGGATTTCATCAAACAATGGGAAGACACTCTAACCAGATGCTCTAATGAGCTTATGAGTCTCCTGATTGAACATGAGAAATCAAGGCTAGATGCGACTAATAAAGACCTTGACGCTAATCTCAAGGACCTGAGTAAATTTAATCAACTTAAGGAATTTGAGGAAATGGAGAAAAATGGAGAAAAAGTTGGAAACTAATATGACTAAGTTCAGGCAAGAACTAAAGGATAGAAAACATACTAAATATGTACGCGATACCAACGACTATGAGCAGGGCGTAGTCTATAGACACACTACTAGGTCTAGGAGAAGGGGTAATTATTCTGATTACTCCTCATCAGAGACGGATGTCTCAGAGGGAGAACAAACGGGCTCCAGACCTAAGGGCCAAAATAAAGGCAGAGGCAACAAGGGCAATAAAGATACTCAGGTGGGTTTTTTAGCTCAGGCCCTCCAAAACGTAAAACCAGGAGAGGAAAAAAGAAACTTAAGAACAAAGAAAAGCTAAAACATACCCAACCAATAATTGACCATGATACAGCTAATGATGCCTTGCAAGTTTTTAACCTTTCCAGTCATTCTTTCAGTGAGGTTCAATTGAATCTGTTAAAGAAAGGTTTATCCTTTTCACCCACCTCAGATTTTAATTTATTTGAGTGGGTTAAGGATTTAAATCTGTTCGGGAGACGGTTACTGCTACACAAATTCTACTCTAAGCGTGCAGCGGCTAACCCGAACGCACTCACTGATGATCTGAGTGTACAAGAAAAACATGATGTTGAGGACTTGTGTCAACTATTTGACCAAAACATCACACCGGACAGTGACATAACAGGTCCCTTTACACATCTGAAATCCAGGAGTCACTTTACCCCACCAATTACCATATGTCCAGCCGTTGAATTATTTGTCGCTTGTGTTACCAAGGATTTAGAAACAGAGCCAAAACACTATAAGTCTGATAATAACCTGACAGCTGATGAAAGAACTGGCCTAAGAGACCTGATGTCTAACAAAGCCTATACCATTAAACCATCCGATAAAGGTGGTAACATTGTGATTCAAAACACTGAAGACTATGTTAGTGAAAACATGAGGCTTCTCAGTGATAAAGACTGTTATGAGACTCTTGATCGCAGTCCAACATCTCAATATAAAACAGAACTGTTAGACATCTTACAGAATGCCCTTGACACTAACATGATAAGCCGAAGTGAGTTTGACTTTATGTACCCTAAGTCACCCACGGTGGCGACATTCTATACTCTGCCGAAGGTACATAAAAAGTTACAGTCACCTCCAGGTCGCCCTATAGTTTCGGGCAACAACTGTTTGTCCGAAGGCAGTAGTATTTATTTGGACAAGGTCCTAAGGGACTTCGTTATTAGTCTCCCATCGTATGTTCAAGATACGAAAGACACACTGAAGAGACTTGATGGGATCCACGTTACACCCCAGACCATTCTTGTAAGTTTAGACGTCGAGTCATTATACACCTCCATAGTTCACAAGAATGGTCTCACTGCTGTTAAATATTTTCTATCGACGAGGGACTGTAGGTTTAACAGACACAACTCATTTGTGTTGGACCTACTAAATTATGTTCTAACACACAATTACTTTGTCTTCGATGGGCTGTATTACCACCAGACCCAGGGCACCGCCATGGGCACAGCTTGTGCCCCCACGTATGCCAACCTGTACCTGGGCTGGTGGGAGCATAGCCACGTTTTCAATGAGGCTCTCTCTATGTACACTGACCACGTCTCCATGTGGATCAGGTACATAGATGACATTTTGCTCCTATGGGAAGGTCCTATCCAACTTCTTCATGAATTTGTTGAGAAGCTAAACACCAATACTCTCAACTTGAGGCTCACGACTGTGCTGAGTACCACGTCAATAACATTCCTAGACCTGAACATCTATGTGGACTCTGACCGTAATATTCAAACCAAGGTCTACAGGAAAAGCACAGCAACTAACAGTCTGCTGCTCGCTCAAAGCCAGCATCCCAGTAGCCTCATTACTGGCATCCCTATAGGGCAATATCTCCGACTTCGGAGGAATTGTTCTACAATTGAAGAATTCATTATTCAATCTAAAGAACTTAGATCCAGGTTCCTCAATCGTGGCTACAACATCAAGACACTGAACAAGGCTTACCATCGGGCACTACACAGTGATAGGTGTTCTCTTTTGTCCAATAATAAGACCAAATCTAAGGACAAAATTATCAGAGTCATTGGCACCTTTAACAAAAGATGGTGGGCCATTAAAAAGATTTTCGCTAGACACTGGCACCTCCTTCAAGCAGATGATGACTTGGTGAAGGTTATAGGCCCTAGACCCACTATTACCAGCAGACGGTCTAAGAACCTACGAGACTCACTAGTAAATAGTCATTTTCAGCGTCCTAGGACCACCACTTAGCTGAGCCCTGTGAAGGGCATGTATCGCTGCCAAGGGTGTAAAGCATGACGTTGGCAAAGTGTTCACCAATCATGACAATACATCTCAATTTTGTGTGGATAGCTTTATCAACTGTCGGACTCCCAACGTTATCTATCTTATCACATGTAACTGTGGTAAGAGATACGTTGGAAAAACGACAAGACAACTCCGCAGACGTGTTCTTGAACACATTAATTCCATCAAGCACTCTGCTGAGACTTCTGTTGCCAGACACGTCACACAATATCACAACGGCGATATCAGTGTAATTAAGTTCATGGGCATCTATCAGTTGAAATGCCCCATGAGAGGGGGTAATATTGACCAATCCCTACTTCGTATCGAAGCAGAATGGATCTACAAACTTAAAACTAGGAGCCCTAATGGACTCAATGAGGGGTTTACTTTCACACCCTTTATTTGACCCGAGAGCGCTCTCTCGTTGGACCCCCGTATTTATCCTCCATCTTTTGTAGTATAGATGTGTACATACAATTCACCTTTGCGTTACTCTCACGAGCAGCCATGCCATTCTCTATGCCTATGGTGTCGGTTCCCAGCTTTTGGTATTGATAGAAATTATAGGATTATTATTATTATTCATTATATTATTGACTATAATACCAGAGCCCCAAATACCCATCAGCGGTGTTTGGGTGTTGTGTACATGTGTATATGCGTATAACTAATTTAGTATAGACAATAACTTCACGCATATATACAGTCATATGTTTCTTAACAATTGCTTTATTATTTTTACTTTTATCACTACATTACATTATGACACATTGTGGAGTAAATAACATTGGGGGACCATATAGAAAAAACTGTATATGTGAAATCACTCTTTATAATAAAGTGGCCTAAGGTCCTGTTGTTCCTTCTCTACCCCTGTTATATACAATACCAATGTCTGGTGGCATTGTATAAATACAATGTCACTCCAAATAAGCATCACACTAACAGTAGGAAAGCAAAAGCAACCATCTCTACCTGTCTGCGCATGCGCGATATGGATAGCTAATACCGGTGGTATCTTCTGAGCTATAACATATGCGCAGCATGCATAGACTCTAATTGTAAAAAATTCTATGTTTCCACGCATGCGCGGTGTGGCTAGTGTATTTGCGACCTGTCTCTATGTCCGTGAGCATGCGCAGGGTTAACATACAGACAGAGACACTGCTAATTAAATCTGCGCACATGCGCATGGAGTGAAGTATATTTGTTATTACCTTCAAGTCCGCACGCATGCGCTGTGCGGTGGGAGACTTGATATAAAACAAGTAAGAGTGGCAGAGTCCCGGCGCATGCTCACTCAGCCTGTATAGCCCAATTGCACAATCACCCAGTGTCCGCGCGTGCGTGATGCGCTGTGGCAATATGGGTGAGAATTACCAACTACCCACGCATGCGCAAGAAGGTAAGATGAGTAAAGCAGGATAATTCTATGTTCCTAAGCATGCGCAGCTGAAAGGCTGACGCTCAACAGCATCTGAGTCCCAGCGCATGCCCCCATATACTGGTTGCAACATGGAAATTATTTTCTAAGTGTCGGCGCATGCGCACTATGATTAGGTAGGATTCGCTTTGTTTTCCAACGCCCTGTACATGCGCAGTGCAGTCTCTACACGCCGATCATATAGGTGAGTTGTAAAAGGCACAAAACAATCACATCAACACAATAAAATGACACTTTACTATCTAAATGTGTAGTTATTCATTTTTTTTTTTTTTTATTGTTTATTATGGCCCTATGTGTGGTTTTGAGTTGCACTCAGGTATCTGACGCATTGCGCATGTGCAACAGCTGGTAACCATCAATCTTTAATCAAGGTACTGCTGGGGTATAAAAGGTCTCCGTCCCCTCTCCCCCAGTAAAATTTGTCCCTGAAGAAGCTCCTTTGCTGGAGGGAAACGCGCGTTGGACGCGCAGTTGTGTCAGTCTCCTACTTGGAGCTGTTTTTAATGTAGTGCTCTCAAGTCTCCTGGTTCTATCTATGCAGACGGCATGAGCTGGATAATTATAACAACAGGCAGCGAGTCTGCCTTCCTGCTCCATATAATATATGATATATGTACAATTAGAGCCTCTCTGCTGGGTAACTCTATGTCAATGGTACTGCGAGTCCTAGCTTAATTATTTGGAGGGTTATTCTCTATTGATTGAGCCTGTGTCAGCATCACCTCTTAAGCATATGCATTTAATACAACTATAGGTGCTTGCTGGCATATATATCTGAGCAGGATTGCTGGATCTTTGACCAGTTAAAGGCTCACTGAGTAGGATACGGTTACCTACAGTTTGCATACTAACTCCAGAGGGGTTAACACCCTGACTTGCAGCATCCTCTGTCCTTTCAAACTCTAGGAATATTGAATCTGGGTTTGCATAATCACACATTTTTTGACAGGGATGTACGATATTGTCCATTTAATTCATTTTTAATACATAGTACACAACGTTTGGTAATATATGTTTTAAGTAAATTTATTAAAAGTTAGATTTTATATTATGTAGGAGTGCAGTTAGTGAATTCTTTAGGGGACACATTCATTTTGTGTTCCCCTTCCCCTCTTTTTCTTCCTAACTATACAAACTATAATAAAAGAGGTCATAGACCTCACAATACCCATCGATCCGCTGACCTACTTACTGGCCAGGCCAATGGAGAATATTGACTGTCCAGTAAGAAAATTAATCTCCTTCATTCTTACAGCAGCTAGGTGCACAGTGGCTGCCTCATGCAAGAGGGTATCATCCCCCCCCCCCAAGCAAACAGTGAAAAAAAAGGATCCATGAAGTAATGCTAATGGAAAAACTGTCAGCCTTTCTGAAAAGATCCACAACGACCTTTTATAAAGTCTGGGAACCATGGTTGATCCAACCAACAAAGTAGAAACCCTTACATCTAGAAGGGAGGCGACCCAGGTATCTGAGACCAGAGGTGCGAGGCTGGTCCCTGGTGAACGGGCTGAGGGGCTGAGTGCCAACCCCCTCCCCCACCCCCTACTTCTCCCCTCCCCCTTTTCTTTTTCTCTTTCGCTCTTCTTTTTCGGTCCACTAGGAGGATCGGAGGCCTAGCAAGGACCTACGCTATCCTATTCTACTCTTTCTTAATGAAAAACAAAAACCCTGTATTAGGCTAAGAAATATCATTATGTTTGCTCAATGTATATGTAACCCTTATTCCCCCCCACCCCAGACTCATCTGACATATCTATGATGTGTGAGGGCGGATTACATGTACTGAGTGGTGCGTACCTGCGTGGAACAGGAGGGCCTTAGTCTCCCGCGGTGGTGTGGGGGATAACAGGACCAGGCTTCTGAGGTAGTAGCCTCCATTTTCTTCTAGTGGTGGTGCAGCACCTCCATCCTCTATACCTTCCCAGGGTATGGGGTAGGACCCGTATAGAAGAGTGACCCCTGGTCCCAGGGTGGATGCTCCAGAATCACACAACAGTCTTTAGTAAAAGGTAATGTCTCGCTTTATTGCTTCGAGTCGCGCCCGGCAGTAGTAGCAACAACAACAGCTGCAACACTATGCCTCAATACCCCACTGCCCACCTCAGAGGGTATCCTCTGGGTGGGGGATGGATTCTCCCCATCACCCATCATCGGGGTGAGGGGCATTGGTCCACCTGAACTCGGCTCGCTCTCCAAATGTAATAGGCCAGAGTTCTCTCTCTCTTGCTTGATCCCAGGACGGAGCTTCGTCTACTCCTCCAACTCCCAGGACAGACTCCAGGCTAGACTAGACTAACTGTCACTTACAGGAATGGGCTGCTAAATAGGCTTAGACCCACCCCTCATGATGTCAGCAGGACCTCCCCTCTGTCTCATGCCTGCAGCAGAGTCAGGGGCCTGCATCTATCACTCAGGGCAGGGCTTGAAGGGGGGAAAACCCATGATTACTACTGGTGCCTGCCCTTAACAGGACTTACCTCAGTAGGAGAAAGATATGTATAGCCTGTGCTGTTTACAGGGGGCTACATATATATGCCTAATAAAAAATTTGAAACAAAAAAAAAATAGTGCAGATCAGCTCTGGTGGACCCACCAGTTTCCAATGATGAAAAATAAAACACATTGAGTGAAGTTTAGTCAGTCATATTTCATATTGCCATTAAATGTGTGATCATGAAAAAAGGTCTACTGTGATTCAAATGATTATATGATATATTAAAATGATCGAATCAGCACAAAGCTATGAGTCACTAGAAAAAAATCTTTAATGTCACACTATTTCAATGTGGCTTGTTTGACTTCTCTGTTGCAGTAAACCAATCCTAAACAAAAGGATTAGAAGAAGCGTTTTATAAACAATATATGAAGTGTGAACTCCTCATACCTCGCACTTCTATCTTTAAAGAAACAAGATGATGGGCCATCAAGAACACACGTTATCACTCACAGGAGGGCAGCGGTAGATAACTTATATGGCAAAGTTGGTGACTTCACGACTGACTCTGCCCTTTTTTAAATATAGAAAATAAAATAATTGTCTTAAAGTCCCAGAAGTTTCATGCTTTGTCTCTGGTTTGCCAGTGCTCAGACAGCAGTATATTCAGTCATCCTTTAGTGAAGCTCCTGGTTTAATGGAAGTTCTCCATACACTTTGTCCAGATAACGGGCTTCTAACGTTTGTCTGTTCTGTGATGTATGAGGAAGCTCTCCTAGTGGGGAAATTGGCTCACATAAGTCTACACAAGATAAGTGTGTGTGTTCTCACACTGGGGATTGCAATAACCCTCATCAGAGCTTAATGAATCCCAGTGTATGTGAAAAGCTTTCCCTACACTGGGTATAAGGGAAAAGGCTTCATCACCATGTGCTCACACTGTGGTGTGACATTTTCCTCCACACTGGTGTATAAAGAGGTTCAACTTCCTTATAAAGGATTTCCCTTACTCAACACACGAGATTTCTTCCCTGTGTGAACACTCTGGTGTGTGAGAAGGCTTTCTTTTTGAGAAAAGTTTTTTCCACACTTCGAACATGTAAAAGGTTTCTCCCCTGTGTGAATACGCTGGTGTCTAAGAAGGTGACCTTTATTAGCAAATTGTTTCCTACACTCTGGGCATGCAAAAGGTTTCTTCCCTGTGTGAATCATCTGGTGTGCGAGCAGGCTGATCTTATAAGAATAGCTTTTCCCACACTCTGTACATGTGAAAGGCGTCTCCCCTGTGTGAATTTTATGGTGGGCAAGGAGGTTCCTTTTTTGACAGAATTTCTTCCCGCACTCTGAACAAGCAAAGGACTTTTCCCCTTTGTGGATATGCTGGTGTGCAAGAAGGTGGTGCTTCTGCGTGAAACTTTTCCCGCACACTGTACAATCAAATGGTTTCACTCCTGTATGAATCCTCTGGTGTGAAAGGAGGTTCCCCTTCTGACAAAAGCTTCGCCCACATTCTGTACAGGTAAAGGGTTTCTCCCCAGTGTGAATCCGCTCGTGTTTGCGGAGGCTCTTAGCGTCACTGAACCGTGTTCCACACTCGGAACAGGCAAAAGGTTTTTCCCCAGTGTGGATGCGCATGTGTGTGAGCAGGTCCCCATGATGCTTTAAACTTTTCCCACAGTCACAACAGATATAAAGCGGAGCTCCTTGGCTTCTTCTAGACCTTTTCTCATGTACTGTGCTTGACCCAGAGTCAATCTCCGCTGTGTGCTGTACAAGCTCGGCAAATTCATCATCCTCTTGCAATGGTTCCTTGGACGTGTCCACTGTGTCACAGGGATCGTTAGTGTTTGTCATTTCTGGGCTTCGAGGAGTCAAACAATTTCTGGAAATATCAGAGCTCCAGTTTTGATTCTCATTCAAAAAACGATCTAATAGAAGTAAATAAAATAATGGTCCATTAAATGATACAGATGTAATTTGTATACACTTATTCTCTATATAATTAGTATTTATGCATATATATCCTCATTTATATAGGGCCCACTGCATTTTACAAGAGAATTAGAACAGGGGTGAGCAAACTTTTTATGCCGAGCCCCCCTTTTCATCCATGACATTTCTCGGGCCCCCCCTCCCTGGTGTAATCAAAATCACATGACGTCAGTGCACGTGAGCTGGTTCAGCCAATGAGGGCTAACCAGCTTTGTGGCGCGTCCGCCATGCGTCTACAATCTCCTGCAGCCAAGTTCACAAATCGCTTGGGCTGCAGGCGTGCGCGCAGGCAGTATACTAGTATTGGATCACTGTTTATTTTATTAAAAAATAACAAGAGTTCCAGCACTCTCTGACTCAGATAAAGTCCAAAAACTAGGTATATTCCAAAAAAAGGAAATAATTTAATATATGCACAAGATAATATAGCACAACACTGGGAGTGATGCACGGCGCAAATTTTAATCATTTGCGCCACATCACTCCAAGTTGTGCTATATTTTCTTGTGCATATATTAAATTATTTCCTTTTTTGGCATATACCTACTTTTTGGACTTTCTCTGAGTCAGAGAGTGCTGGAACTCTAGTTATTTTTGACTATTGGTTGTGGGGTTCCGTAAGCACCCTGCACATCTATATTTATACTGATTAAGTGAGTGCTGTCTATCCTCTGAGTAGGTTCACGGTTTATTTTATTGTTTGCTGTCATTTGGTAATATGTTTTTTCTGGTGCACAAAGGCAATCCATTTGAGGGGGCATTCATCCACCTCTTTGCTACCTTCCTTCCCTTCCCCTTCCTTTTTTCCTTCTCCCATTTGCTTTCTCCAGTGTCATCCACTCCTACCTACCAGTATTATGTATTCTTTATTTATTCCCGTTTTAAATGTTGCCCAGGGATCAGGGATCCCCATAACCAAACTCAAGAGGGGTACTGATGGATCTCCCCTGCTGATCGATACTCCCAAGTGACCCCCCCTGACCCAAAGAATAACCCTCAGCCCCCCAAAACTCATCCTCCTCCCAAGCCTCTCAATTCTGCCATCTCTGTCTGACCTTCATCCCTCCGTTTAGCTGGGGGGAGGGGGGGGGAGGGGTGCTCTTCCTGGTCCTGCTGGAGCTCCCTGGGGATAGGTGTTCATTTTGTGGTTTTTAGGGTCATGAATAGAGGATATGCAGCATATTTTAAGGGTTAGACTGGGTGAGAAAGTTCTCCGAGTGAACATAGAAGTATTACTTCAAGTGTAGTTATCCATTACCCTATATGTATTATTAAAGAGGTTTCTAGATAACAAGAGACTCAGAAGTTAAAAGTCTGAAGAATGTTGAATTATGGAAGGGATTTATATATACCAAGAGACTCCTGCACTTAAACTCATAAGTGGGTATACCTTTAAAGAGGGTTATTTTTTAATAGTTTTGAAGCAGTTTCTTTAACTGTGCATGGTTTGTAGTTAGTCGGGGTATATAGAATTAACTATATGAATCCTGCTGAGATGCTCCTATCACTGGGCATCAGTTCTCTTCCTACATTATGTATGTAACGGGTATTCCCCCACCCAATCGCATATAGAGTGTATGTGAGGGGGAACCTATATGTTACCAGGTGTGGTGCATTACCTGTTGGTTCACAGGAGGGCTGAGCTTCCACCACGGGGAACCTGGGGTACATACATATAACACAATCTCGTGGTGCAACGCCTCCACCTGCGATGGCTCCCGCCAGAGAAGGAGTGGTTCCTCGCAGAACAAATATATATATATATCTCACTCTACACACTGTATGTAAATATAACCAATGACTTTACTGTTGCAATACGTATTCATGTATAACAGGTGTCCCCCTCTGGAGGAGACACTAACTACTGCGTCTCGCAGGACGCTCCCACCTACACCGGGTGATCCCACCCCGTGCCCAATAACCCCACACAATATGTCCCGCACTCTTTAGGTGAGATGATATGAGTGACTGCGCAGCCACCGGTACCGTGTGAGTATAATGTAGGATTGTTGGTGCACTTGAAGATTGATACCTGCCCGGGGCTCCCACCCCGGGTTCCGCAGACTACGACAGGGATTCCGCCCGATCCGACGTCGTCCTCCACACCGCGTTGGGTGAATTCCAGCGTGGATAATATCACCTTAGTCTCAGGGTTTTTGGTGGCGTTCCGAGCCCAGAACCCACCTCGCAGGGCTGCACGGCTTCAGCGCTGTGTCCCTGACTATCCAAATAGCTAATGGGGCAGTGTCCCTATCTAGGGCCTGTCCCTATAGCACCACAAGCTACACAGTGGCTCAGGACCTAACTGGGACCTAGGGGGCTGCTGGCCTAATGCAATGGGTCACTAACCCCTGCACTCACCTCCTTCCCCTAGCTTGTCCTGGTCCTGACTAACTGCGTAGCTGCAAACCCGCTAAATATATCTTTTCTTGCCTGCAGGGCAATACTTCAGCCCTATTGGCTCCCTGGCATCACGTGGGGCGCAGCTGAGGCTCATGGGACTTGTAGTCCCTTCCAAGAGCCTGTCCCTGGTAGGCTAGGGTTCGCGCGCTATCACTGCGCATGCGCAATGTCCCTGGCTGGCCACCGCACCAAAATCTGCACTGCGCATGCGCTAATACTTAGAAGCTGGCGGCGCCCTCGCTACTACTACATGTAGTAGCAGTGGGTGGGAAATAAATTACCCCACAGGATTTAACCTCTGAAATTCTTTGGTTTAAAAATAAGCAGTAAAAGCTGAAAAGGTGAATAAGTTGCTGTTTGAATAAGAAGATATATTCAGTCTCTTTGTGGTCCTGTGGATTCCTGGCTCTCTCTGCTGCATGTACATCATGTCCACCCAGCAGCACTAATGAATCAGTACTAGGTTGTGGAACACAAGGATTTTAGGATACTCACCATCAACAGTAAACGTAATAATTTCATTCTTTATGGTGGTCAGATGATCCTCGGCGTCCGACTCTTCATTCTCCATCTTAATCTCGAGCGTCTCGGGTACAATCACCGGGGAGCCTGCCAACAAGAAAGGGGAAATCCATCATGTGAAGCTGGGAGTGGGGGCTCTTCCTGTGATATCACCGCCGCTAATACGTGTATAATATAATACCGGTTGTAAAGCAACGTGTTACCAGCGCCTCGGACAGTAAATGTCGGAGCTTCAGGAAAATTACATCTTACTTGCTGATGGCAGCAAAATCCTGTGAATGTGCTGAGATAGGAGGCTCCGTGATCCTAAATTACTGTGCATCAGCTGTGCCCGAGATCCATCAGAACCATGGCTGGGACTATAGGAAACAAAATTGTTAGTTTGATCACTTTTATTGGACCATAATACAGTATAAGCTTTAAAGCAGCAATACCCAAATCTTTAAAAAAAAATAATGATAATAAATTCAGGGTAGGAAAGCCGGGGATCCCCAGGATATAAATTCCACTATTTTTCTTCTCCGGGTTCTGGAGATACTTACTAATTAAATTACTGTGATTAAATCCCCATTCCTAAGAAAATGGCTGCCAAATCTCAGGCCAATAGGAAGCCGCAACATCATCGGTTGCAGCTTCCTATTGGATGACAATTAAAATCACCTTTTTTGAACACCAGGAATACGGGTAACGTCGCAGGGACGCTGCAGTCACATGAGCTAAACAGAGAGCAGATAAACTCAGGGAGAACAGCCCATTCCTATTCTGTACATTTTCTGAAAAGGGGAGTTAGTTAAGAGGGGGATAGGGGAGTTAGGTAGGAGGGGATAGTGGAGTTAGTTAGGAGGGGGATAGGGGAGTTAGGAGGGGAATAGGGGTTAGTTAGGAGGGGGGGATAGGTGAGTTAGTTAGGAGGGGGGGATAGGGGAGTTAGTTAGGGGGGGATAGGGGAGTTAGTTAGGAGGGGGATAGGGGAGTTAGGAGGGGGTAGGGGAGTTAGTTAGGTGGGGTAGGGCAGTTAGTTTTTGGGGGGATAGGGGAGTTAGGAGGGAGATAGGGGAGTTAGGAGGGGGGGAGAGGGGAGTTAGTTAGGGGGGGGAGAGGGTTGAAAGTGAAGTTTGTTAGGAGGAGGATAGGGGAGTTAGTTAGGAGGGGGGATAGGGGAGTTAGTTAGGAGGGGGGGGTGGGGAAGTTAGTGGCAGGGGAGGTGAGGAGGGGGGTAGGGGACCCGGTAGTGTGAGTTGGAAGGAGGGAGGGGGGAGAGGGGAGTTAGTTAGGAGGGGGTAGGGTGGGTAGTTAGGAGGGGGTAGGGAGTTAGTTAGGAGGGGGTGAGGGGAGTTCGTTAGGAGGGTGGGGTTGGTAGGGGGGAGTTAGTTAGGAGGGGGGTAGGGGAGTTAGTTAGGAGGGGGATAGGGGAGTTAGTTAGGAGGGGGATAGGGGAGTTAGTTAGGAGGGGGATAGGGGATTTAGGGCCGTTCTATACAGCATGCGTCCGCGTGTGCCTATGCGAAAGCGTGTGCACGTGCCGCATACTGTTCGTGTATATACTGTGTGAGTATACAGTTGTGTGGTGTTGGTGTATGTGAGGGGGTGGGTGGGGGGTGAGGTGATGTATAAAAAAAAAAACATGGGAAAAAAAATGGTATGTTCACACGTGTGACCACACGGGAACTACACAAGAACACACACACAGACCCACACACACACAACCCACACACACACACACACAACACACACAACACACAATACTACAACATTACACACACACAACACACACAACACACACAAAATACTTTACACACATACAACCCAAAAACCACACCACAAAACAACAAACACAAATACTTACACACATACAGTACACACACACACATACACACACACGGCCCTTCTATAGAAAGGCTGACTAACGTCAGCCAACTAAAACTCCGCGCGCACGCACGGCACTATACAACGTGCCTTAGTTAGGATGGGATAGGGAGGATTGCTGATCACCTAATTAATGTCCCATCATCAAATAAAACTTCATTGCAAAATACAGAATTGGTTCAGGATTGTGTCATAACTAAACCATGTTGTATAAAACCCCATAAGAATAGCAATTTTGTCTTAATGCAACACATAGTAACATACTGTGCAGTGCTACAGTATGAATAAAAAAGCAAATACATCTGGTGCTCCCGTTTGGCATCAGAGAGACTTTGATAAAAGCTCCCGATTCTCTCGCAGGTCCAGCAGTTCTGCTCCATACTGACACTGTCTCACTGTCTCCCTTTCCTATTTCATGCACCTGCAGTAATCACCTCCATACACGGGAGTTATATACCTACCCTGCCTGCAGTAATCACCTCCATGCACGGGAGTTCTATACCTACCCTGCCTGCAGTAATCCCCGCCATGCACGGGAGTTATATACCTACCCTGCCTGCAGTAATCACCTCCATGCACGGGAGTTATATACCTACCCTGCCTGCAGTAATCACCTCCATGCACGGGAGTTATATACCTACCCTGCCTGCAGTAATCCCCGCCATGCA
>WSYH01003539.1:0-34534 GCA_036426205.1 Ascaphus truei | reverse complement strand
CAATGCGGGGATTACTGCAGATGTCAGGGTAGGTATTAGAACTCACCCCGTCATGGCGGGGATTAACTGCAGGCAGTTTAGGTATGTAACTCCCGTGCATGGAGGTGATTACTGCAGGCAGGGTAGGTATATACTCCCGTGCATGGAGGTGATTACTGCGGGCAGGGTAGGTAATAAACTCCCGTGCGGCGGGATTACTCAGGCAGGGTTAGGTATAGAACTCCCGTGCATGGGGTGGATTACTGCAGGCAGGGTATGTATATAACTCCCGTGTAATGGAGGTGATTACTGCAGGTGCATGAAATAGGGAAAGGGAGACCGTGAGACAGTGTCAGTATGGAGCAAACTGCTGGACCTGCGAGAGAATCGGGAGCTTTTATCAAAGTCTCTCTGATGCCAACGGTGAGCACCAGATGTATTTGCTTTTTTATTCATACTGAGCACTGCACAGTATGTTAACTATGTGTTGCATATAAGACAAATTGCTATCTTATGGGGTTTTATACAACAGGTTTAGTTATGACCAATCCTGAACCAATTCTGTATTTTGCAATGAAGTTTTTAATTGATGATGGGAATTAATTAGGTGATCAGCAATCCTCCCTATCCATCCTAACTAAGGCACGTTGTATAGTGCCGTGCGTGCGCGCGGAGTTTTAGGTTGGCTGACGTTAGGTCACCTTTCTATAGAAGGGCCGTGTGTGTGTTATGTGTGTGTGTACTGTATGTGTGTAAGTATTTGTGGTTGTGTGTGTGTGGTGTGTTTGTGTATGTGTGGTAGTATTTGTGTGTTTGTGTGTTGTGTGTGTTGGTGTGTGTGTGTGTGTGTTGTGTGTGTGTGTTGTGTGTGTGTGTTGTGTGTAGTTTTGTGTGTCTACACCGTGTGCAAATAATTTTTATTAATGTTTTTTTTTTAATAAATTACACATAAACACACACGCACACCCACTCACATAAACACAAACACACACAAACACTGTATACTCACACAGTATATACACGAACAGTATGCGGCACGTGCACACGCTTTCGCATGCCACGCGGACGCATCTGTATGAACTGCCCTAAATCCCCTAAATCCCTATCCCCCTCCTAACTAACTCCCCTACCCCCCTCCTAACTAACTCCCCTACCCCCCTCCTAACTAACTCCCCTACCCCCCTCCTAACTAAGCTCCCTAAACCCACCATAAACCCTACCAACCACCATACTCCCCTACAAACACACACACGGGAGTTATATACCTACCCTGCCTGCAGTAATCCCCGCCATGCACGGGAGTTATATACCTACCCTGCCTGCAGTAATCCCCGCCATGCACGGGAGTTATATACTGTACCTACCCTGCCTGCAGTAATCCCCGCCATGATTCCCAGTAGGAAAGAAACCTCGTATCCGGTGCTGTGACAGCTGTTTATTCCCCTCGGGGTATTTCCGGTATTGCAGGAGTAGCACAGTAACCCCAGCTACATGAGGTCACTTCCTGTGTATGGGACGCATCGTGTTACCAAGCGTTCCATTGTGTGTGTTTGTAGGGGAGTTATAGGGTGGTTGGTAGGTGTTGTGTGTGTGGGTTTTAGGGAGTTAGTTAGGAGGGGGGTAGGGGAGTTAGTTAGGAGGGGGTAGGGGAGGTAGTTAGGAGGGGGATGGGGAGTTAGTTAGGAGGGGGACTAGGGATATAGGGGATTTAGGGCGTTCGATACAGAGCGTCCGCGTGTGCATGCGAAAGCGTGTGCACGTGCCGCTACTGTTGTGTATATACTGTGTGAGTATACAGTGTTGTGTGTGTTGTGTGTATGTGAGTGGTGTGCGTGGTGTTTATGTGTAATTTATAAAAAAAACATTAATAAAAATGTATTTGCACACGGTTAGACACACAAAACTACAACAGTACACCACACACAACACACACACACACACACACACAAACACACACACCAACACACACAACACACAACACACACAAATACTACCACACATACACAAACACACCACACACACACAACCCACAAATACTTACACACAATACAGTACACACACACATAACACACACACGGCCCTTCTATAGAAAGGGACTAACGTCAGCCAACTAAAACTCCGCGCGCACGCACGGCACTATACAAACGTGCCTTAGTTAGGATGGATAGGGAGGATTGCTGATCACCTAATTAATCCCATCATCAATAAAAACTATTGCAAAATACAGAATTGGTTCAGGATTGTGTCATAACTAAACCTGTTGTAAAAACCCCATAAGAATAGCAATTGTGTCTTATGCAACACATAGTAACATACTGTGCAGTGTCAGTAGAATAAAAAAGCAAATACATCTGGTGCTCACGTTGCATCAGAGAGACTTTGATAAAAGCTCCCGATTCTCTCGCAGGTCCAGCAGTTTGCTCCATACTGACACTGTCTCAGTGTCTCCCTTTCCTATTTCATGCACCTGCAGTAATCACCTCCATTACACGGGAGTATATACATTACCCTGCCTGCAGTAATCACCTCCATGCACGGGAGTTCTATACCTAACCCTGCCGAGTAATCCCCGCTCGCACGGGAGTTTATTACCTACCCGCCTGCAGTAATCACCTCCATGCACGGGATATATACCTACCCTGCCTGCAGTAATCACCTCCATGCACGGGAGTTACATACCTAAACTGCCTGCAGTAATCCCCGCCATGCACGGGGGGAGTTCTAATACCTACCCTGCCTCGCAGTAATCCCCGCATGCACGGGAGTTATATACCTACCCTGCCTGCAGTAATCACCTCATACACGGGAGTTATATACCTACCCTGCCTGCATAATCCCCGCCATGCAACGGGAGTTATATACCTACCCTGCCTGCGAGTAATCCCCGCATGCACGGGAGTATATACTGTACCTACCCTGCCTGCAGTAATCCCCGCATGATTCCAAGCAGGGGAAGAAACCTCGTATCCGGTGTTGACAGCTGTTTTTATCCCCTCGGGGTATTTCTGTATTGCAGGAGTTCCACAGTAACCAGCTAATGAGTCACNNNGTCACTTCCTGTGTATGGGACGCATCGTGTTACCAAGCGTTCCATTGCACTGTCACACACAGACACGTGTGCAGGAGATTTAAAGAGACACTGCCCAATAGATCAGGATCTCACCCTAACGCAGTAATACCTGGAATTGTAAATATATTAGCTGCAAGTTCTATTATATAATTAAGTAATAATCCCAGAAGAACAGGGCATTACTAGCCAATAATGCCCGGGCTGGAAGAGTTGAAGGCCTGAGGCTAAGCCGATGGACTTTAACCCAGCCAGGGCATTATTGGCCAGTAATGCCCTGTTCTGAGGGGATTATTACTATTATATGCTAAATTTAGGCTTTTTAAAAAATTTTCATAAAAGATACCCTTTGTAGTCATATTGATTTTTATCAGCATGATTGTCTACAGTCTTAGGCTGAGTTCAGGGTGAATACTACGCGCCGTGCGTGCGCTTGCATGCGCGCGCTTACGTACGTCACAATTTCGGTTTGTTCGGTGGGAGTTTTCAAACTGAAAACTACACCCGGCGGCAAAGTACAGAGTTGATGCTGCTACTTTTGCCGCCATAACCGAAAATGATATTTGGGGCTGCAGTCGCGTCACGTGAGCTGGTTCAGCGAACCAGCTCTGTTACACATTCGCCACGACTCTGCCATGCCCCCAAACGCCGCGCCCCAACTCCTGCAGCTAAGGCACAGATCGCTGGGCTGCCGGAGCGCGCGGCGGTGCCTCGCACGGAAGCTCGCGGAGGTAGTTTCTACCCTGAACTCGGCCTTATGCTTTTACTGCAAGTTTCTTAAAAAGGAAATTGTACATACACACAGCCCCCTCTATATACAAACACGCTTGTGCAAACACACACACACACACACACACACACACATGGCAACCCCCCCCCCTCTATACACACAAACACACTCTGAACCCCCCCCTACACACTCTGCAGCCCAAAACCACCCTCCTCTACACCCACAAAACATACAGCTGCTCTCCTCCACCCGCTACACTCACAACACACACACAACAGTCCCCCTCTATGCCCACAAACACACACTGCAGCCCCTCTGTAAACCCACAAAACTGCAGACATACACACCAAAACACACTCTGCAGCCCTCCTCCACACCCACACTGCAGCCCCCCTCTTCACCCACAAAACACACTGCAGACACACACCTACATAACAGACTGCAGCCCCCTTTACATCCACAAAACACACACTGCAACCCCCTCCTCTACCCCCACACTGCAGACAAACACCAACAAGACTGCTGCCACCTCTACACCCACAAAACACACACACACACCTTTCCCCTCACACTCCTGTGTATCTGGCTGCAGGCAGGGGGAGGAGTCAGTGCCTGGCTACAGGCAGGGAGGGGGAGGAGTCAGTGTTTTTTTTTTTTTTTTTTAAACGGGAGCCACGGGAAAACCGCGTTATAACCGAATCGCGGTATAGCGAGGCGCGTTATAACGGGGTTTACCTATATATATTTTTATTGGACAAACAATTTATATCATAGGACATAAATTGTTAGTCCAATAAAAAAGGTATCACCTAATACTGAAGCACTCATTTATTCTGCAATATATATATTATATATATAATATATATATAGGGATAAGCAGATATATTAATATATTCTGATGATTACCTTGTTGCTGCTTGTGAGTGAGTCCTGCCGGCCTGTGATTACTCCCTGTATTCCTCCCTCACTGGTCCCAGTCCCCTGCTGCCCAGTACATTAGTGGCTATTTGCCCAGACTGCAGGTCTCAGGAGGCCGGGATGTGAGCAGCTAATGAATGTCTGAAGCTTCCTATTGTGTAGGAGAAGAGGACAGTCCCACTACCCTTATGGGGGTTACTGCCCCGTTTATCCTCTGCCCCTCCTTTATCAGCCCCTCAGCAGCTGCTCATTTCTCCTGCATGATAACACAGCCCTGTCTGTACCTGGGGAGGGGACGCCTCATATTTACTGGGATCTCACTTCCAAACCGGAGGGCAGACCAGTTATTCCCTGCTAGCTGTGATCTGTGTGCTCACACCTCCCCCTGCTAGCTGTGTCCCTTCCTCCCTCCTGTGTCCCCTCCTCCCTCCTGTGTCACCTCCTCCTGCTAGCTGTGTCCCCTCCTCCCTCCTGTGTCCCCTCCCCTCCCTCCTGTGTCCCCTCCCCTCCCTCCTGTGTCCCCTCCCCTCCCTCCTGTGTCCCCTCCCCCTGCTAGCTGTGTCCTCCCCTCCCTCCTGTGTCCTCCCCTCCCTCCTAGCTGTGTTTTCCCCTCCCTCCTGTGTCCTCCCATCCATCTGCTAGCTGTGTCCTCCCCTTCCTCTGCTAGCTGGGTCCCCTCCTCCCTCTGCTAGGTGTGTCCTCCCCTCCCTCTGCTTGCTGTGTCCCACCCCTCTTCTAGCTGTGTCCTCCCCCCCCCCCTCTGCTTGCCATTATCTTCTGTCTGTGCTCACACCTCCCCTGCTTGTTCTGTGCAGACACAATTTGCATTTAAACAGACAGGAGCCGATACATTATGCCAGTGATTCCCAAACTTTTTTGTTTGGAGGAACCCTTGAAGTTTTTTTTAAAAATCTTGGGGAACCCCTATGTGATATCACCCAGTTTCTTGGCTCCATTTCCTCTCTGAATGAGAAGAGTGAGCTGCTAGTTCTTGGGGATTTTAACTTCAACTATCTTGACCCTAAAAACCACAAAATCCATATACAAATCAAATCGATTAACCTAACGCAACTCATTTCCCAACCCACACGGACAAACCTGAAATCTCACAGCCATTCCTTGCTAGACTGGATTCTCTCCTCAAACCCCAGCAGAATCCAATCCTCTGGCATCCTTCCTGACATTTTCAGTGACCATGCAATAGTGTACTGTGTAAGGAAAATTAAACCGCCCCAATCAAGCCCTAAAGTTCTCCTCACTAGAACATTTAGAAACTTTAACCCATAACAGTTTCTGGCTGACCTTACCAACTGCCCTTGGCACAGAATCGATTTAATTCCCGACCCTGATTCTGCGCTTAACTATTTCCAATCCGAATTCTTAAAACTCTGTGATACCCATGCTCCACTACGCAGAATAAGGGTACGGGGGGCCCACCTTCCATGGGTAACACCTGACCTTATAGCACTCTACCAGTTCAGCGATGCCTTGTGGAAAAGACACAATGTAACTGGCACTACCAAGGATCTCAATCACTACAGATGCCTGCGGAACATGTGCACAAGGCAAACAAGGCACGCAAAAGCACAATATTACTCTGACAATCTCCTCCAGAATACATCAAACCCAGCTAACTTCTGGAAGGTTATCAACAACATATTCCAGCCTTCTAACCATCAACAGCCAAGTAATATCACTAAGGGGGATAATACTCTGACAAATCCCACCGACATTGCAAATGCATTCAATGATTACTTTGTGGGATGTGCTACTAACTTATTAGCGAAACGCAACCCAAACCACAAATCTGAATCTCATCCTGTGAGTACCCATATAGCCCCACCCCCTCCCAACACTGCCCACAATTTTCAATTTGGCCCAGTATCCGAACAGGAGATTACACAAGCGCTCCTCAAATTAAAACTAAGCAGCCAATGGGGACCTGACTTACTACAATCTACGTTCCTAAGACTTGGTGCCCCAGCCATTGCCAAACCAATTGCTTCCATAGTCAACTCTATCCTGTCTGCAGGCCATATCCCTAAGACCTGGAAAACTGCCAGAGTTGTCCCAATCTTCAAAAGTGGGGACAAAAACACTGTCTCAAACTACAGGCCAATCTCCCTTCTCCCAATCCTATCCAAAGTCATGGAAAAATGTGTCCACTCCCAACTATACCAAGACAAATTTCCCTACCCAATTCCAATCTGGTTTCAGCCCCAAACACTCTACTGTAACTACCCTGCTAAAAGTTTGCAATGAAATCCAGTGTGGAATGGAACGGGGTCAACTCACTGGTGCAATATTCCTAGATTTTGCAAAGGCTTTTGATACAGTTGATCATGCTATCCTGCTTAACAAACTCCAGAGCTCTGGAATAGGGAAGCATGCTTTAAACTGGTTTCAGTCCTACCTACAGTATCAGGTAGATCCCAACACGTGTCCATCTCAGGCTCTAACTCCAACCCCCTGGATATCACCAGTGGCGTCCCGCAAGGCTCTGTTCTGGGGCCCCTACTCTTCTCAGTGTTCATCAATGATCTTCCCACAGCTTGTAAGGAAGCTTCAATACACATGTATGCAGATGACACAATCTTATATGCACACAGCCATAGCTTCTTCGACCTTGAACACGTACTTCAGTCTGGCTTTTTTAGACTCGAAAACTGGATTTCCCAAAACAAACTGTTTTTAAACACTGACAAGACTGTAACAATGGTATTTGGGACCAAGACTAAATTTTTAAAGCTTCCAGTGACTGAGCTCCAGATCAGAACCAACGCTAACACCACCCTAACTCCTATAACTAGTTTTAAATACCTGGGCATTTGGTTTGACTCCCACTTAACATTCGGAATGCACATTGATGCCCTGACATCCAAAACCTATGCCAAACTAGGTGTACTTGACAGGAACAAAACCTCCCTAAGCCTGCTGGTCAGAAAGCATATTGCACAGCAGATGATAATGCCAATTATCGACTATGGAGACATAGTATATGGCTCAGCACCCCAAACCCACCTTGGCAAACATGACACCCTCTACAATTCAATTTGTCGTTTCGTTCTCCAATGCAAATACAACACACATCACTGCGAAATGCTCAAAGAACTAGATAGGTCATCACTCGAGTCTAGGCGCAAGTTCACCTTTCCTGTCTTGCCTTCAAATACTTTCTGGGCAAGCTACCCACCTATCTGAACAAGCGCCTCACCCCTACCACTTGCAGCACTTATCATCTGAGATCTGTCTACAAAAGACATGGACCCATGTTCATGGTCCCAAGGCTCAACAAAGTATCCGGCCGCTCCTCCTTCTCTTACCGTGCACCCCGAAACTGGAACAACCTACCGGAGACTCTCACATCCACCACCAGTTTAAGTTCTTTCATAACTAAGACTGTCTCACATTTTAATCTGGTCTGTAACTGTTACATAAGCCTATAATATACATCTTCTCTAACTGTGCATGCAATGTATTGTATATAATGTATACCCTGTTCATTTATGTAACTGTATTTGTAACCATGTATTATTTGTCATATTAACTATGTCCAGGACATACTTGAAAACGAGAGGTAACTCTCAATGTATTACAGTACTTCCTGGTAAAACATTTCATAAATAAATATCTGGCTGACACATATTAGGTCAATTTCACCTCTCACGAGCCCCCTCTATTTCCCACCTTCTACCCATTGTGACATAGTCCAAAGATGTTAGGCAGCTTTCTGCCCCATTTTAGAGCAGAAAGTGCAGGAATAGTTAAAAATGATCCGTTCCACAGCTTCCCATTAACTCAGGCAGCTGGATGGAAAAGTGACAGGGTTAAAGGGTCAGTCCCTCCTATAATCATTGTGTACTAATGGCAGTGACAGGGTTAAAGGGTCAGTCCCTCCTATAATCATTGTGTACTACTGGCAGTGACAGGGTTAAAGGGTCACATCAGGGGGTTGGAGCCTAAAAGTGTTTTTACCTCAATGTAAAGCCAGTGATGTGAGACTTGGCAGAGGTGCGATTCCCGCTGGCTGCTCCCTTCTGTGTATAGAACACGTGTTTACACAGCCAGAGCCCGGCCCGCCATTATCAGCTCTGTGAGTAGGACACGGGTGGAGATAAAGGTAAGGAAAACATTTAGGCCAAGGAAATGCAATTTGTAATTTCTAAAAATGAAAGCAGACAAATCTTTGCTTTTAGCGCGGATGGATTTGTTTAGGAAGACCAATTTATAGGTCAATTCTATACAAAAAGTTGTTTTCTGGCTACATAAAATCGCACCTTTTATCTGTGGCACTGAAAGGGTTAATCTGCCTGCTACATAAATGAATCCACAAGGGTTAATGGGAAGTGATCTTTTTACTTCATGTTCGGAAATAATTAAAGTTAGAATTTTTTTGTATTTGATATAATTTAAATGGCAAAGTTTTATAAGCTTTTTAGTGTTAATTACAGCAAGGAAATAATTAAATCATGACTTTAGCCCATTATTTATCACAGGGGGCCCCGTCACACTAGAGCGTTGTAGCTTCCTCTGGCACCAGGGTTGCCACCTTCGACTGACGGTCAACCCAGAGATTTTTTTTTTTAAATGACACTGTGTTGCCATGACAACGGGATGCTATGTAATGTCATTCGGCGTCAAGTTGCCATGGCAACGTGGCACCGCATGACGTCATGGTAACGGACGTCACGTGATGCAGTTACGTCACGTGAATTTCCCGTTCGTATGGCAATGCAGCGCCATTTGATGTCGCGCAGCCAAATTGACAGTATTTGCAGGGGGACATTGCTGTTGCGGGCACTATTGCTGCAGTAATGATATATGGAATTGTATATTACTGTACCTAAAGTAATTTCTATTATTTTTAACTAATGCTGATGACAATTGTTGCACACAGATTACATTGCCACAACTCAACACACACACACACACACACACACACACACACACACACACACACACACACACGGCCACACCACATCACAGCCAAACACCCTCTATATATACACACACACACACATCTATATATACACACACACATCTATATATACACACACACATCTATATATACACACACACATCTATATATACACACACACACTATATATATTCACATATACACACACATATATATACACATATATTATATATATTTATAAAAAATGAATAGACGATATCGTTCTGTGGCTAACAAAATGCTTTTATTTGTGTGAGCTTTTGAGATACACTGATCTCTTCTTCGTGGTACATTTGAATAAAGCAAGCAAGGTTTAACACACACACACACACAAATATATATACACACACACACACATATATATACACACACACACACACATACATATGTAACGGGTGGACCCCCTTGTCTGACCCACCCAATCTCACATTGGCCCGTGTGGTCTAACCGGTCCCCATTACGTGATCGTGTATGGTGGTGCACCTGCAAGTAACAGGACTCCTGAGTCTCCTGCTTGATGGTATTAGGGGATGTCATCAGGACAGGTAGCTGAGGTAGTGGGTGCGAGTCCAACTTACATCATGTGCAGCGCCTCCACCTCATCAGGATCTATGCTTCCGCAGGGAGATGGTCCTGGTGAGGAACTCCTTCTCGGTGGTGACTGCCACTGTAGAGTAATCTCACACTCACACAGTGGGGTTTTCATTAACAAGGCCATCTTTATTGTAGTATGGGATGTAGCAGACTGCCCCATGCAGCTGCAGGCTCTAGCCGCACATCTCTTCGTGCTGTCCCTTTGCCAGGTACGCCCTCCCGTATTGAAGTGGGATTCCCTCTTCTCCTAGGGAGATCACCCCTGTGCCAGGTCCCTGGACACAGAGTGGCTTAGACAGACTTGATTGGTCAACCTGGACCGCTAGTTACTGCACTAGGGTCACAAAGTGTTCCTACAATCCCTAATGCAGGAGCATACACTTTACCAGCTACTTCACACAACTGCTGGTCAACACAACACTAACTGACAGTGTTGTGCCTTATATACTTCAGGAGGCAGGCGCATCTCTGATGTCACTATCCAGGGACTCAGAGCATACAGCCCCTCCCCTCCATACATAGGGCACCTCACCAGGGTGTGAGGGAAAACCTCCATAACTACTGCTGGCATACCTGTACTTATCAGGACTTACTGCCAACAGAGAGGAAAGTAGTATACCATTATTATGCATGGCTATACATATATATATATATATATATATATATATATATATATATATATATAAAAAAAGAGAAAAGAAGCGCCCGATCCTTGTGTAAAATCAGATAAGAATTTTAATACATCACGGACAAGACAAATGCACACTTACAATTTGTCTGATAAAATCAGGCATATTATGGGACCAGCCCATGCACCAACTGAAGACTCCACGATCGCCTCTGTGTAAAATGAAGTCCTTTGAAGTGCTGGATCTTGTGTCTGTATCAGCCGTTGTTCCAGAGAGTTGTCCCAGAGAGTAAGGGAATCTGTACTTTCCTTTGCGGCTGCTTAGTTGTAGCGTGCGGCCGCCATTCACCTCTCTCGTGGAGCACCGGGTCACAATTTAGGTTAGGTTGGACCTTGCATATTTTTAGTTATTTATGTCAATTGCACAGTTATTCTTTTGTCCTCTATTTTTGATAGAATTTGAATCAATTTTTGTTCATATTTTTCTATTTTTCTTTTTGATTTATATGCACATTTTTTCTTTTTAACACATTTTTAAAAAATTATTTTTTTTTTAATAATATTATCAATTGAGCATACATACGGCCCCTGCCACTTTTTATATTGATATTTATCTGTTTTAACTCAATTTATCGACCTGGTGCAAACACCTACCACATATATCAGCGTTGCAGCAGTTTTGGTGTGTTTGGTAAGGGGCGCTGTCTATAATTCTGTCAATATATATATATATATATATATATATATATATATATATATATATATACACACACAGTGGTTGACAAATCACCAAAAAATCTACTCGCCACACAAAAAAATCTACTCGCCACCTAGTACCAAACGTATGCTGCTTGGGCCAATAGTTGCTCGCCACGATGTTAAATCCACTCGCCCGGGGCGAGCAAATGTATAGGTTTGTCGAACACTGTATATATATATATATATACACACACACGTATATATACACACACACAAACACACACACACGTGTATATATATACACACACACACACACGTATTTATATATACACACACACACACACACACACACGTATATATATATACACACACACACACACATATATACACACACCACACACACATATATACACACATTATATATGCACACACACACACTATATATATACACACACACACACACATTATATATACACACACATTATATATATACACACACACACACATTATATATACACACACACATTATATATACACACACACACATATATACACACACACATTATATATATATATATATATATATATATATATATATATATATATATATATATATATAATACCTTAGTAATAAATATTTGTACATATTAGGTAGAGCGTTGAGTTATTCTATATTTTCCAATACATATACATACCTGGTAGTGAACAGGCACTGGAAGCAGGGGGAACAGGCACTGGGAACAGCAGCGAGCAGGATGAGGAAGACAGCCAGAGAGGACTAAGTAAGGACTGAGTGAGCAGGCAGCGTGGCACCGCAGTGGAGGACAGGACCAGGTGAGTGATCTGTACCGGGTTGCACTGAAGACAAAGAAAATCAAGTAGGGCTTGACTTCCGAGTTGGGGGGTACTTCTTGGGGGCGCTCGTGTGCGCGCGCACACAGCACGCTCCACCACATCCGTGGTGATTGGACCACAGCCGTCCAATCCTCTGCCACCCGGCTCCTGCTTCACTAACGTGAGCTCCCAAATGCTCTCTGCCGTCCAGACTACCCGCCCACCCGGAGATTTCAGGGGCAAACCCGTAGCCCGGAGAAGGGGATGCCAAACCAGAAGTCTCCGGGTGAAACCCGGAGAGGTGGCAACCCCATCTGGCACAGAATGGGTTAACCATTTGAAAGCTGCGGGCGTTCGTGCTGCAGAAATGTTGCAGTTTTTGGTGCTAGCGATGTGTAACCCACAATAATAATATTATTTACATAGAATAAAAGAGGGACCCCCCCCCCATTCCAACATCAGGTAAGAATGACTCTCTCCCACCTCCCCGGACCTCAGAACCGCCCCAATGTTAGTTGCCCGCATTGTCTCCCAAACAGAGAGATATATAAGGCCATGAACTTGGACATGTGGCTGCAGTTTACCCTCGGGACGCGGACCAAATGGAATGTAACCTTTCTGTGGGGCATTTTTTTGCGCTGGGTTTCTACGGTTAAACACAATCCTTGCAGTTCAGAGGAGACTCCTATGTGGCCCTGCGAAAAGGACAGCCTCCGTGTGCAACAGAAGCTGCAGGGAAAGCTTACCCCGTGGGGCCAGGAAAGACCAGAGATGAACCACAGCCCAGAGCGCTTGGCGCAATCGCCACAGGAGTGACTACTAGCCTTGGGATGACAAAGGCTACCGATACCACCATAAGCAGAAAGCCAAGTGAGTCAGACAGAAAGAGTGTTGACTGGAAACGGTTCTCTGAGGTGTCCCAACAAGACGTTCAACACCTCATCACCAAACTATCAATTGCTACAAATGTAAAAATGTATTAATTGGTATGTCTCCTTCAATCAATTTGCAAGATCCTAAAATGTAATTAACATTTTGGTGTGTCTGAGTTGATTAGACAGACCCCTCCCTTAATTGTTAGTCAAGTGGCTGTGTTTTAGAATACTTAAGGCAGGATACCTTGGCTGTGAGCCATATGACTGTGTGTAACATCAAAGTGTAACATTTAAGTGTGTGGAGTTAATCTTGGAGTTGAAATTGGAGGTGAAGATTGTAGGAAGATCGGAACTCTGAACAACAACTTTACAACTGTGAGAACTTTACTTTCTAAAAGCTGTAATTAATTGTACTCTTCCTATCCTCCAATAACTGGGAAGTCTCTCCTCCTGTATCTCACTATGCCCTCCTTATTGCATTTTCTGTTTACTGTTTCCTTACTCCTTGGTGAATGTCCCTGTTCTCTCCAACTTCCCCACTCCCCACTGCACCATTATTTATACACCTCTCTCCCAACAACCCTCAATAAAAAACACCCACACAAATCCTCTATTCACACCCTCTATCTTCTCCTTCCTGTTGCTGGGGATCTCCCCTAAGCCTGAAGCCAGACATACACACCTGCTCTCACCCACAGCTCCCTGCCATCTCTTCCCCTGTAAATGGTGTTAACCTTTTCATTTAACACAGACTTACCTTAAAACTTTCCCCACAAATCAAGCAGCCCAATAGCCTGCACTCATGGCTATTGTCCCACAGTCACTCCTACCACCCATTGTGGCCAAGCACACCCATTTACAGCACTTATTCCCTCACCTGCTGTCTCTGTAAGTTTCCCCTCAAACCTCTTAGATTGTAAGCTCTTTGGGGCAGGGATTTCCTTTCCCATTGACTGATTTTTGCTGCACTTATTGTATTTTTAAAATTCCATGTACTGTATTCTTTGTGAAGCGCTGAGTACACTTTTAGCGCTATATAAATAAAGACATACATTACAAGCTAGAAGTTTCTCAGCGAGAGGCCTGCACATTAAAAACAGAGCTGGGTAAAGTAAAGCAGCAAGTACTACAGGAGGGTCCCCATCGTGGTTCCCCACCGAGCAGCATGAGGAGCTGAAGGCCACCGTGAGCCTTACCTGAGCATCACTGGAAGCAGAATACGAAAAAACTTCAAAACCACGGAGCAGTGATTCTCAACCAAGGCTCCGTGGAGCAGTCCCAGGGGTTCCGTCTGGCCGCACCCACACTCACTGCTGCCCCTGGCTCTCCCCCCTTCGCTCTCCTCCCTCCCTCCCTCCTAGGAGCGCGCGTGCTGTTCTCGCTGCCTCAAGCCTCCTGCTGCCTGAGGTATGGGACGGGAGAGCGAGAGCTTGACCTGTGAGGTATGGGGGGAGGGGGAGAGGGTGATCCGTAGTGCCTCGGAGAGGCTGCTGATTCTTCTGTAAAACTTTTCATGTGAGCTACGGGAGGGGGAGGGGGAGGCTGCTTCTTTTGCGGTAAACATTGCTTGTGTGAGAGAGAGAGAGGAGAAACAAGGGGGAGAGAGGGAGAGGAGAGAGAAGGGGGGAGAGGAGAGAAGGGGAGAGCACAGAGAAGGAGGGAGAGGGGGAGAGGAGGGGGAGAGGAGAGAGAGGGAGGGGGAGAGGGGGGGGGCGGGGGGGGGGGGGTGATGTTTAAACCAAAATCATTACAGAATATAAACACATTGTTTATTCAAAAGTATGAGTTATTATTTATTACCCCTACTGCTTTACACGTCTTTTTTGTGATTTACCCCTGTCGAACATGTGTCACCCAGATAGGTGTTCCCCGAAATTTTACGAAATACTTAAAGGGTTCCTCCAAACAAAAAAAAGGTTGGGAATCACTGCCTTGGAGTCTGAAAAGTTGAAGTTGGTTAAAAGGGTTCCAGAGCTAAAGCGGATAGCGGAACACAAGTCCCAGCAGCTCACAACTCCGAAGGAGGACAACCTCAAGCTGGAGAAAGAGATGGAGAAGCAGAGAGGCTGCTCCATCACCAAAAGTCAGTACTCCCAGGAGAAAGAGGCGTGGAAAACAGAAGTAGCGGCGATCCTAGTGACAAAAGCTGCAGAGATCCAAAATCTGAAGGATGCGCTGACACAAACCCAGAGGAAGCACCGGGAAGAGAGGAGTCTTGCAGGGTCCGATTGCCGAACTGCAGGTGCAGGTTGCTGAGCTCAGGATGCAGCTCTCCAAGAAGGAAGAGTGCAAGGAGGTGTTCTTCCGTCAAGTGGTTGACCTGACACGGCGATATGAGAGCGAGATGGCCGATGCCCACAAGCTGCTGTACTAGACGGCCAATGAGGGGACGCGCCTGCAGCGGGAGCTGGATGGGGTCAGGGGTGGAGCATCGGCAGCTGCAGGTCAGAAATAGAGAAAAGGAAACCGATTTAGGCCTTGCTGTGAGTCGGCTGGGAGATGTGGAGTTGCTGTAAGGAATCGGGGGCCACGTCCCCTGCGACGTGACCCTCCTTACCCATTACCAGTACTGCAGCCTCTGCCCCTCATCGCTACCCCTGCCGGCGCGCGGCACTTCCTGCTACTCACGCCGCGGCCGCCATCTTGGATTCTCGCGCCGGCGTTACAGAGTGCACATCTATCCCTGGCACTCGTAAGTCGCGCGCCATGCCTGCCTCTGCCCCCCGCTCAGCCCGGGAGTTCTTGCCACACCTCCTGCACTCTCAGCTGAGCCCTGTTACTCCCAGCCTCTCAGGAGCTGCTCCTCGTCACGCCCCCGTCCGGATTGGTGGATATCGCTTTAAATACCCTGCTCTGTCACTTCCTCCTTGCTCTGCATAGCTCCTTGCTTCCTGTGTAGCCTGGAAACTGTGTCGTGCTCCTGTTTGTCTTTACCCCTGCAGATTTGAACCGGCTTGTCTGACTTACCTCTCTGGCTCCCGACTTCGGCTTACCCATCACGATTCTTACCTCTCAGACCCTTGGACAAGGAAACGGATTTGACTACGGAACTCTTTATACTTCTGAACTTGGCAAGTACAACGACTATTCTAAATCTTAATCCAGGCCTGGCCACGCTACAACCACATCCCAGACCCGCTCCCTCTGCTGTCGGTGTGTATATTCAACATCCAACCTCAGTACAGGGGACTGGCCTGGTCTGCGGGCTGCACAGCGTGACGGTTGCGACTCAACTTCAAAGAAGTTGGACTGGCAGCTGCCTTGAGTAGGAAAAGTATAGAAGGATAGCTTCATACCTGGGGAAGGACATGGAATCTGAGCGTGCTGGCCGCAAGAAAGCAGAGAAACAAAAGCGTGACCTAGGTGAGGAGCTCGAGGCTCTTTAGACTGAGTGGTACGCTACACTGGACTCACCTAAGGAAACATTCTGCCCACCTGCAGTGACCTGTCCTGAGGGCGATTGTTCTTCTGCTTGAAGGTTTCCTGTAATGTAGATTGTGACACTGCTGTCTTATCTTTGACTATATCGCTACGTACCTCTCATTAACTGAAAGCGGAGAAATCCCAAACCCCTGATACAAGCTCATCTCTGCTTATAACGGATACTTAGTTCTCCATTATTGTTTTAAACTACTATGATAAATAGATTAAAGTATTAAATGTCACAGTAACTGGTCTTAGAAGGCTTCAGGTGAGGCCAGGTATATCAGCAGCTGTAATTATTGTAATGCTTCAATGTATATGGGTCTCCATTCTATATAATGTATACTTAAAGCAGCAATCTCCCCCCACCCCACTTCCATTTGTTGTACACAATCAGAACCGGGAAGTTCACTGGATCTTTCCTGTGCTACTTTTTATCTCTGGGAACCCCCTTGTTCCAGAGATATTTACCCTTCATGTGTTGGTGTTTCTGGTCACTCTTGGGAAATTAGTATGTCTGCCATCCAAATCTCACTCCCACAGGCCCATAGGAAGTTGCAATATCATCACAGCATGACATCATGTCTTCCTGTGGGACATCTTTGATTTACGCTCTTTTACTTGATTTTATGGGGGATCCTTCGAGCCAATAATAGTGCAGATCCGCTCTGGGGACCCACCAGTTCGATTATGAAAAATAATTGTTAAAATTTTTTTGTGAAGTTGTGTCATTTGTAGTATTGTTTCACATTGTGTAATATACTTTCTGGGGCGGTTAATTTGCTATTAAATATGTGATCATGAAAAAACTACTATAATTCAAATGATATGAAATATTAAATTATCTAATTGACGCAACTAGGAGTCACTAGAAACACATCTTTAATTGTCACACTATAGGTGTGGCTTGTTTGTCTTTTCTGTTGCAGTAAACCAATCCTAAACAAAAGGATTAGAAGAAGCACTTTATAAATAATATATGAAGTGTTAACTCCTCATACAGTACCTCACGCTTCTATCTTTAAAGGAGCATGATGATGGTCCATCAAATATACACGTTATCACTCACTGGAGCGGAGGACGACCTATGTGGCAAATTTGTTACTTCACGACTGACTGCCCTTTTTTAAACATTGAAAATAAAATTGTTTTAAAGACCCAGAAGTTTCAGGCTTTGTCTCTGGTGGGCCGGTTCCCCGACAGCAGTATATTCAGTCATCCTTTAGTGAAGCTCCTGGTCTTTTGGAAGTTCTCCATACATTGTCCAGATATCGGGCGTCTAACCTTTGTTTGTTCTGTGATGTATGAGGAGGCTCTCCTAGGGTAAAAATTGGCTCCTATGAGACTACACAAGAGAAAAGATTCTCACTGTATGAACACGCGTGTGTAGAGGCGTCACCCTGGCTATTGCGCTGCAATAACCCTTATAAGAACTTAATGAATCCCAGTGTATGTGGAAAGCTTTCCCCACACTGGGTATGGGCAAAAAGCTTCATCGCCATGTGCTCACACTGTGTTGTGTGAAGTTTTTCTCCAGTATGAATGTTTTCCAGTGTGAATACACTGGTATAATGAGGTTCAACTCCCTTATAAAGGATTTCCCTTACTCAACGCACGAGATTTGTTCCCTGTGTGGACATGCTGGTGTTTGCAAAGGCTTCCTTTTTGAGAAAAGCTTTTTCCACACGTCAAACATGTAAAAGGTTTTTCCCCTGTGTGAACACGATGGTGTATAACAAGCTGCCCTTTATTAACACATTGTTTCCCACACTCTGTGCATGCAAAAGGTTTCTTCCCTGTGTGAATCATCTGGTGTGCGCGGAGGCTGATCTTCAAAGAAAAGCTTTTCCCACACTCTGTACATGTGAAAGGCGTCTCCCCTGTGTGAATTTTATGGTGAGCGATGAGGTTCCTCTTTTGACTGAATTTCTTCCCACACTCTGAACAAGCAAAAGTCTTTTCCTCTTTGTGGATATACTGGTGTGCAAGAAGGTTGTGCTTATGCGAGAAACTTTTTCCACACACTGTACAATCAAATGGTTTCACTCCTGTATGAATCCTCTGGTGTGAAACGAGGTTCCAATTGTGACCGAAGCTTCGCCCACATTCTGTACAGGTAAAGGGTTTCTCCCCAGTGTGAATCCGCCTGTGTTTGCGAAGGCTCCTAACGTCATTGAACCGTGTTCCACACTCGGAACATGCAAAAGGTTTCTCCCCAGTGTGGATGCGCATGTGTGTGAGCAGGTCCCCCGGCCGCGAGAAGCTTTTCCCACATTCACAACAGATATAAAACGGAGCTCCACGACTTGTTCTAGACTTTTCCTCATATAATGTGGTTAACCCACACTCAGATTCAGTTTGCGCTGTGTGCTGTACAAACTCAGCAAATACATCATCCTCTTTCAATGGTTCCTTGGACTTGTCCACTGTGTCACAGGGATCGTTAGATTTTGAAATTTTTTGGCTTCGAGGAGTCAAACATTTTCTGGAAATAGCAGAGCTCCAGTTTTGATTCTCATTCAAAAAATGATCTGATAAGTAAACAAAAAAAAAATGGTCGAGATATTATTTATATATCTATATATTTCTAATCGCTCACAGCCTTTACAAGAGTGTCATAATATGGTAAGTGAACCAAACAAAATCAGACAATGGGAAAGGAAAGATTGCACACATTCCAAATCATACACATAAAAGAAAAAAAAACGTAATCATGAAAACAAAAGATGACTGAATAATAAACTTCACTTTATAAGAAGATAATAGTGTCCTGGAACAGTATTGTTTATTTCTGTTCCCCACTTTGCAGTTTTGAATGCCCGCCTTCTCCATTTTGGATTTAAGTTTTCCCTGTATCTGTAACTCCCAGTGCATGTGGAAATGCTACATTTTAGATACATTTCCCCCTCCAGACTGCCAATAGCTGGTTGCCCTGACAACCTCTTTAGTCCTCCTAGCTGAGATGGTCTCAACTCCCCTGTCTGTGTTCACAGTTAGCACAGTCCAGTCACTTTTCCTGTGCGACAGGAATCTCATACTTCCTTTCCATCCAAGCAGGCTGAGTGGAGTGAGTACACCTTCTTACCAACCCCTTTGCAAGCCATCTGTTTTTGACCTTCCCTTATACAAAAGCACCTTCACAGAGAAGCACTCTCTCACCACTCATACCATCTACAAGCACCCTTTGTATTGCTGTGACTTCCTCAAAGTTAAGACTATACTAAAGGACTTGGTGTGCTTTCAAGAGGGATGAGTTCAGCTATCTGGCCATACTTATATCCTGCATATACCCTGTGGCAACAGAATAAATAGGTTTCTACTTAATGGGCCACTCGTCCGTGATGCTGGGGATAGCTGAAGATTTATGAACTTTAGGACAAGACGGAAGCCAGTCTCTTAGGCCGAGCTCATAGTAGTGGCATCGCTGCATGCACGCTCACGTCAGGCACAATGCAGTACTTGGCTATAGTAGTTATCCAAGTGCCTGCGCACCTGCCGGCGAAGTAGCGCATTGACGCGGCAGCGTTTTGAGAAGACAACACATTTTGTCTTCGCAGGCAACTGCCCGTAACATCAGCGTCACGTGAGCTGGTTCAGCCAATGAGGGTGAACCAGCTTCGTGTCGCGTCCGTAATGCATCCCGCCACGCCCCCAAACGCCTGCAACACTGAGCACAGACTTCCTGTGCTACAGCAGCGCGGCACGGATGGAGCTCGCACTCTCGCAAGCGGATGAGCGCGGCCTTATTCGTATGCCAAGGGATTTCAGAGGTTAATTCCTTTGGGAAAATGTATTTCTCGCGGTTTATACATAATGTCGGAAGAGAGAAGATACCGGTTGTGTTCTGACCTGCCCACAAAATGTTCTGGTGTAAATACAGCCGTTAAACCGGAGTGCACGTTCCACATACTAAAGGTTTTTTTTTTAAATCTTTTTAGGGCCACTATATTTTACAGATTATAATCCCAGTGGAAAATGCCCTTTATGAAATATAGTTGAGTTTTGATTTGCCCAAAAAGGATTTTGCATCAAATTAGGAGTCAAATCTAGCACATGCATTTCAATTTACATACAAAAAAAAAAACCTCCACTAATTTAATTTTAAGAGTAATCTTTTCAGCCCACTATATTTTACAGATTATAATCCCAGTGGGAAATGCCCTTTTTAAAATATAATCAAGTTTTTCCTGGCATGAAAAGGACTTTTGCATTCAATTTGGTGTCAAAATGTCACCGGTACCAATGCAGTAACGTATTGGTTCTAATACTATGAGGCATCGGCGTCCACACGGAAATTTCCGCAACCATCTTGCTTCCTGGAAAATACTGTTTCTCACTTCATCTGCCCTCTTACTTATTAGCCCTCTTACTAAATGACTTCCTCCAGCAAGTTGCTTTTATGTTTGTTCTTGTGAGTCCCCAGCTTGTTCCTGTTTCCATGCATCCAGTCTTGATCTCTTCCAGTGACCCCCGACTTCGATTCTCTGCCGCCTGCCTTGTCCCCAGCCTGTGACCTCAACTTCGCTATACTCATTTCAGGTCTCTCGGTTCAGGTCGTGATTCTGTATCCTACCTCGGCTCCACACATCCGGTCTTGAGATGGAGCATCTTGGGACGGGAGGTTATTTTTAATAGGTTTTAAGTAGGGGGTATCCAGCACTGAGCCACCCCGATTTCAGCTCTGGGGACCCCCTGCTCCCTGAGAGGCTCAGGAATGGATGAGGATACCGGTGGACACAAAGTCTGTTTAAAAGGTTCCATGTAGAAAAATTGTGATGCATCAACAATTAGATAGAATTCCATCCATGGCATATATAAATAGTCAAGATGACAATGGAAAGTCCTGAAACAATGTATAGATGTACAATAGGAGGGGATAAGTGTCTAGTGGGGTCCACTTGACCACCACAGCTTAAACACAGTAACACCCGACCACTTGAGCAAATTCAGCAATAAAGAAGCACAGGTGTCTTGATAAAGGTTCCATGCTAAAAGGTTCTATGCCCTGCGGACCAATAGGAAGCAGTGACTTCCAATGAGCCTTCCTATTGGCCCTCGTGTTCCTTAAACAGTATTGAGATACCGCCATTAACTTCCGATGGAAGCATGTCAGTAAGCAGGGGATCCCCAGGGCTGAAATGAACACTGTTCCTCACAGAAGCCCCTGATGCCTCGAAGCTAGAGGTTGAGGGGGAGGGGGGTTGTTTTTAAAGCAAACATGATTTAAGCTTACTTTCCCTTTTTAATTTTATTTTTAACTATGCATGGTTTTGGGTTAGTCTGGGTATTTTGAATTAATTCTGATAAAACTATTAATAAGTGCCCGATGAGATGCTCCTATCACTGGGCATCAGATCTCTTCCTACATTATGTAGTAGCAGTGGGAAATAAAATTACCCCATAGGATTTAACCTCTGAAATTCTTTGGTTAACAAACAAGAAGCTGAAAAGGTGAATGAGTTGCTGGTAGAAGAAGAAGATATCTTCAGTCTCTTTGTGGTCCTGTGGATTCCAGAAGAATGTAGGACCAGGCTCTCTCTGCTGCATGTACATCATGTCCACCCAACAGTACTAATGAATCAGTACTAGGTGGTAATTAACCCTGAATATTTCCTGAAGGGGACCATACAAATTATAACACGGCCGTCTTTGTGGAACACAAGGATTTTAGGATACTCACCATCAACAGTAAACGTAATAATTTCATTCTTTATGGTGGTTAGATGATCCTCGGTGTCCGACTCTTCATTCTCCATCTTAATCTCAAACGTCTCGGGTACAATCACCGGGGAACCTGCCAACAAGAAAAGGAGAATCCATCATGTGAAGCTGGGAGTGGGGGCTCTTCCTGTGATAGCACCGCCGCTAATACGTGTATAATATAATACCGGTTCTAAAGCAACGTGTTACTAGCGCCTCGGACAGTAAATGTCGGAGCTTCAGGAAAATTACATCTTACTTGCTGGTGGCAGCAAAATATATCTTCTACTCACTTAACACGTGTGGATCCATGCTGGTAGTGAGCAGCGCTCCTGTGAATGTGCTGAGATAGGAGGCTCCGTGATCCAAAGTTACTGTGTATCAGCTGTGCCCAAGATCCATCAGAACCATGGCTGGGACTATAGGAAATATAAGAAGAAACAAATCATTAGTCTCACATACGGCACAGCTGAACTGTACGAGACCAGGGTTAATACACAGTTATCCAGCTGATTCAATTTGCTCAACGCATGGACCCTTAAATGAACAATATCTCCTCCCCTCAATCCGTCCCAATATACAATGTCAGGAACAGCACACGTGAGCACATAACATATGTGCAGCCAGGGTTAATACACACAGGCCACTCGCTGCCCCACCTTTCTTATTAATGAGCTCTTCAACCAGGTCTCTCTTTCCACTCACTGGTGTTATAACCATCTGTCTTCCAACTCAAAGACATTAAGAAGAAAATATATGTTGTTGCATGATTAATCCTATACTCTGATGCACTGATTCCAGAGACTCATCTATACCGCTTTGCTCCAGACCCAGGAAAAGTCTCGACCTGTCATAAACCCAATATATTGTATTTTTAAACCCAACCTGTGGCTACATTAACCCTTGCAGCACCAGATTTATGAAAATACCTAATACCTCATGATATTTTCATGACGCCAGGTATAGAGAGATTAGCAATAGGAGTCAAAATAGAAGTGTACACTTGGAGACAGCTGTAATAACCAAACCAAGTTACACTAGCTTGAAGTCATAGTCCTATAATAGCGATGTGTAGGAGCACATATATGGAGAGCTATTTCTTCCCTGGTCTAGACCCTGATCAGAGAGAAAGAGTCAGAGATCCCTAAAATGCTAGTCTGATAAATATATAGCCTGTCGGTTCAGTCTTAACCAATGCACTTACTTGCAGGAACTCCATTGGCTGCGCTACCAACCGGAAAAGCGAGTTAAGGACCCAACTGCCCTCGGACCTTCACGTGATGACGTCAGAACAGCGACCAACGGTCGTTTCGCATCATTGCAACGCTTCTAACTACACATCTCGATGTATTTATGGAAGCTGAGCAAGGAGTGTCTATCCCCGCTAGCGTCTGTCTATTCCTAATGTGTCTGCCTCCCGACATAACGCTTAGAGTGTACGCTCACTGGGGCAGGCTCTCCTTTGGCCTGATGTTGCTATTTACCGGTCGCCCTTCTTCCCATTGTTTGTAATGTACATTATTTATCTCCCATTGTAATGCTGCAAAGTGCTGTGTACATGGCCGGCACTGTGTAAATGAAATAAAGAAATACAAATGGATGTTCGCTTCCTATGAATGTCGCCCTTTGGGGTCCTTGGAAATAACCTAAGTCAGAGTTTTACGGATTTTCTTTGATGATTTGAGGTTTAAAAAAAAAAAAAGTCTAATCTGGTCCAAATCGCTCTTATAGTCTCAATCCTACTAACCAATATATAATTATTCATGCAATAAGTGAAAGCACTCTGCCATATAACACCTTCTCTAACCATTCTTATCCTTTTCATTCCCAAACCATTTTACACTTGGTCTCATTTTTATCCCTATAAACACCTGAAAGTAACGGCACATGGTGCACGTGCACACGCACACGCACACGCACACATGCAGGCTCAGATCTAACATGCTGCTGCTGCTGTTCAGAAGCTGCAATTAGAGGTTTTGCAATAAAATGTTTAATGTAATATTTCTACAAAGCAGAAAACGTCCGGAGAATTTCACAGGCACGTGATCCGGAGACAGACTATTTCTGGAAGGCTGAACAGGACTGGTTTGTGAGAGCCAGCACCCTGTAGTATTGGGGATAAGAGTCGCAGGTTGTGTCTGTGATACTTCAAAATAACAACAGTTTTGGTGATCTTAAAACAAGCTTTTTATGCGGTTTCCCATTTTTTGCCCATCTGCTTTAGTACAGATTTCAGCAAACCACAGCCTGGTGTTTGTAAATCAATAAAGGCAAAATGTCCAAAAGTTATTATTTATCTATTTATTATTTCCACATCTTGTCTCAGTCTCATTCCCTTTTAAAGGCGCAATCCAAGTGGCACTATATATATATATATATATGTGTTTTAATATGCCATTCCTACTGCTTTTTCTGTTTACCGTTTCCTCACTCCTTTGTGAATGTCTCTGTTCTCTCCAACTTCCCCATTTCCAACTGCACCATTATTTATACACCTCTCTCCCAACAACTTCTTTACCCCTCAATAAAAAACTCCCACACAAATCCTTTATTCACACCCTCTATCTACTCCTTCCTGCTGCTGTGGATCTCCCCTAAACCTGAACCCAGACACACACCTGATCTCACCCACGCCTCCCTTCCATCTTTTCCCCTGTAAATTGTGTTAACCCTCTCATTTTAATACTGACTAACCTTAAAATCCGCCCCACAAATCAAGCATCCCAATAACCTGCACTCATGGTACTGTCCCACACTCAGTCACTCCTACCACCCATTGTGACCAAACTCACACTCACACTGTGTTCCATGGATTTCCCCAGATAATGCATCGCAGTGATAATAAAAACCAGAGTCTAAGCAAATACGGTAATTCACAAAGAGTATAATGGCGAATAACCAATATAAGCGGAATATAATCACCGCGCAGATATCCAAAGCAACGCCAATGCTTCAGGCTTCCTCGCCCTTTCCTCATGCTTAACTAAACACAGACATGCACAGGAGTTATATAATCATTATACCCTACCCCGTTATTCATGTACTGTGTAACCATTATACCCTACCCCCTGTTATTCATGTACCGTGTAATCATTATACCCTACCCCTGTTACTTAGGTACTGTGTAACCATTATACCCTACCCCGTTATTCATGTACCATGTAATCATTATACCCTACCCCTGTTACTCAGGTACTGTGTAATCACTATACCCTACCCCGTTATTCATGTACCGTGTAATCATTATACCCTACCCCTGTTACTCAGGTACTGTGTAATCACTATACCCTACCCCGTTATTCATGTACCGTGTAATCATTATAACCTACCCCGTTATTCATGTACCGTGTAATCATTATACCCTACCCCCTGTTATTCATGTACTGTGTAACCATTACTGTATACCCTTCCCCCTGTTATTCATGTACCGTGTAATCATTATACCCTACCCCCTGTTATTCATGTACGGTTAATCATTATACCCTACCCCCTGTTATTCATGTACTGTGTAACCATTACTGTATACCCTTCCCCCGTTATCATGTACCGTGTAATCATTATAACCCTACCCCCTGTTATTCATGTACTGTGTATCATTATACCACCCCCCTGTTATTCATGTACTGTGTATCATTATACCCTACCCCCCTGTTATTCATGTACTGTGTAACAACCTTATACCCTACCCCCTGTTATCATGTACCGTGTAATCACTTATACCTCTACCCCCTGTTATTCATGTACGTGGTAATCATTATACCCTACCCCCCCTGTTATTCATTACTGTGTAATCATTAACCCTACCCCCTGTTATTCATGTACTGTTTAATCATTATACCCTACACCTGTTATTCATGTACCGTGTAATCATTATACCCCTACCCCCTGTTATCATGTACCGTACTGTAAAAATCATTATAACAACCTACCCCTGTTTTCTCATGTACTGTGTAATCATTAACTCTAACCCCCCTGTTATTCATGTACCGTGTAATCATTATACCCTACCCTCCCCATGTTATTCATGTACGTGTAACCATTCTTTATACCCTTCCCCCTGTTATTCATGTACCGTGTAATCATTATACCCTACCCCCTGTTATTCATGTACTGTGTAATCATATAACCCTACCCCCCTGTTTATTCTGTGCTGTGAGCGTTATACCCTACCCCCCGTTATTCATGTACTGTGTAATCATTATACCCTACCCCCTGTTATTCATGTATTGCGTAATCATTCTACCCTACCCCCCATTATTCATGTACTGTGTAATCATTATACCCAACCCCCTGTTATTCATGTACTGTGTAATCATTATACCCTACCCCGTTATTCATTTACTGTGTAATCATTATACCCTACCCCCTGTTATTCATGTACTGTGTAATCATTATACCCTACCCCGTTATTCATTTACTGTGTAATCATTATACCCTACCCCCTGTTATTCATGTACTGTGTAACCATTACTGTATACCCTTCCCCGTTATTCATGTACTGTGTAATCATTATACCCTACAACCTGTTATTCATGTACTGTGTAATCATTATACCCTACAACCTGTTATTCATGTACCGTTAATCATTATACCCTACCCCCTGTTATTCATGTACCGTGTAATCATTATACCCTACCCCCCTGTTATTCATGTACTGTGTAATATTATACCCAACCCCCTGTTTTCATGTACTGTGTATCATTATACCCTACACCTGTTATTCATGTCGTGTAATCATTATACCCTACAACCTGTTATTCATGTACCGTGTATCATTATACCCTACCCCCGCCCTGTTATTCATGTACCGTGTAATCATTCACCCTACCCCGTTTATTCATGTACTGTGTAATCATTATACAACCCTACCCCCCCCTGTTTATTCATGTACCGTGTAATCATTACACCCTACCCCTTTTATTCTGTACCGTATAATCATATACCCACAACCTGTATTCATTACCGTGTAATCATTATACCCTACCCCCTGTTATTCATGTACCGTGTAATCATTAGACCCTAACCCCCCTGTTATTCATGTACCGTGTAACATTATACCCTATCCCCCTGTTATTCATGTACCGTGTAATCCTAAACCCTACACCCTGTTATTCATGTACCGTGTAATCATTATACCCTACACCTGTTATTCATGTACCGTGTAATCATTATAACCCTACCCCCTGTTATTCATGTACCGTGTAATCATTATACCCTACCCCCGTTATTCATGTACTGTGTAATCATTATAACCCTACCCCCTGTTATTCATGTACGTGTAACATTACCCTACCCCCTGTTATTTCTGTACCGTATAATCATTATACCCGATGTACCAGGTCCCCCCCTTTGTCCCCCTCGCGCACTCACCCCCATCCTTTTTCCCCGTGCGCGCGTTGGTTGTGTTGCTGCCGGTTGTTTAGGGACGGATCGGGCGGTTGCCGGGGACGCGGAGCGGCGGCAGGCCGGGTTGCGGGGTACGCATCGGTCCGGTCGCTAGAGCCGCGATCGCGTTGCCAACCGGTCCGGTCGGTTAGCGGAGTTGGGCGCCGCCATGACATGTAGCTCGCGCATGCGCAGGAGGTCAGCTACGCGGGGGTTCCAGATAGCCTCGCGCATCGCGAAATAGACGGCCAGCCCCCAGGGTGCATAGGGCGAGAGACACCTGATGCCAGGCAGCCAATCAGAAGGCCAGATTCCCCTGCTAGCAAAGATATACATTTCGGGCGGGGTTTTTGCAGCCACGCACTCCTCGGATATCCGGACCAGCTAGGGGTAGGAGGTAGATGCAGGGGTGAGTGACCCTCTGCATTAGGCCAGCAGCCCCCAAGGTCCCCAGTTAGGTCCTGAGTCATCTATTAGCTTGTGGAGCTTAGGGACAGGCCCTAATAGGCCACTGCCCCATTTATTGGTTGAATAACAGGGACACACGTGTTGAAGCCGTGCGGCCCTGGAGGTGGGTTCTGGGCTCAGACAAACACCCAAGACCCTGCGACAAGGAGTGACATTGTTTGCAACTGGCCTTTCAACCCACGCGGTGTGGAGGGACCCCGTCGGATCGTGTGGATTATTATCGCGGTACCCGTGGCTGGAGCCGGGCAGTAACCTCAACTCACGTGCACCAACCAGGCCTATCACCAAACATATGCTGCGCAGTCACACACCACATGTACAGTGGTATTTGACTTCGAGAACACAGACATTTGGTGGGGGTTACTGGACACAGGGTGGGGTCACTTGTGGGTGGTTAGCGTCCGCCGTGACGCCTAGAGGTGGTTAGCGTCCGCCGTGACGCCTAAGGTGGTTACCGTCCGCCGTGACGCCTAGAGGTTATACGTCCGCCGTGACGCCTAGAGGTGGTAGCGTCCGCTGTTACGCCTAGGTGTGTTTAGCGCCCTCCGTGGCGCATGATTCTGTTATGTGTGTTTGGATGTTGTGCTGTTACGTGATATGTGTGTTTCCCATGCATTAAAGCCCGTCCTGTTTTATATCGGTAGTGTTGTGTGGTTGTTTCCTGTGAGGGCCTCCTCCCACTCCGTTGGGATCCCTCCCATGGAGGTCGTTGCACCAAGAGATGTATGATAAAGATGTACCCCAGGTTCCCCAAGCGGAGGCTTAGGCTCCTGAGAGCCCACATGTTGGCACAGGCAAGTAGTAGCGACGGTAGTCATAGGGAACACCCGTTACATTTGGAGGCGCTGCTGAGATTTCAGGCCGGGGGTGCCCGATACTCAGTAAAAATGTCGTTAGGTTACACGTTCCTTCCCCCAAGAGTGTGACACGTGGGCGGTAAAAAGCAAGTGCCCCCTCACAAACCTTGCTGTACTACAGTTCCCGCCAATGCCTCATCCTATGAACTATGTTGTTAATGTCATGCCTTACCAGGCTTAGAAGATGCCGAATCTTGGTCTCCGCCCGACCCGACGGTCATGGTGCACCGTATTAATCACTGGGGGATGTGAATGTCGCACAGCAAGGCCCATCCAACTTGCGTTTCCACGGCCCTCAGCTCAGGTGTCCGTTATATATCCTGAATGCCGTTAAAAAACCCGAACCCTGTAGCCCCAAACCGACCTGCTAGAGACTAGTATGCGCATGTCCCTGTCCCCCCAGGAAATGTGTTCGGGGATAGGCCAGGTGTATACCTGTGCTAATTGTCGCTAAGCAGACGGAGCTCCCAGCCCCAGTAGAATGGGAGAAATCAATTACTAGCCCAGGCCATCCAACACTGGTTAGGCCCAAGCACGAATCCCCTTCCCCTCAGCCATATCCAAGTAAAAAGCTCTTTCAGGGGTAAACCCTACTCCCACTGGTGAAGAGGCTTTTAATGTTTTTGGAGGATATGCTTCACGTACTGGAATGAGTGGACCTGTCCTGATGAGGTGAAAGACAACGAATCATGGAGTGCCTGCGCCCGCCTGCGTCCACTCATCAAGATGTATAAAGATCAGCATACTGACTTACCCACATTCAGATGATGAGTCGCTTACCCGGGCATATGGTAAGGAAGATGATGTGAGTGAGCTATGGCCTAGTATTACCAATCTCCGCCTAAAGAGTGGGGGAAGACCTATCCGAGTTCATACAACGGATCCAGTTGCTCTTGTGGGAGCTACGTTTCCCGCCAAGTCATCAAGGCCTCAGAAGTAAATGAGTATAGCGCACTCAATTCCGCGCGGGAGCCATACCCACGCACCATATCGTGATAATGATCAGATGCACGCTACAGAGGGAGACCCCCCTACTCTAGAAGACCTACGGATAGTGAAGGGTCATGAGGCCTATACTAGGTTGCATACGCCAAGAAGGCCAACCCCGCTGCAAGGAAACCAAGGAAGCACAATGCCCAAAGCAAAGGGGAGCAAGAGCGTAAGGATACGGCCACCCGGAGGTGCCTAGGTCCGCTCCCAGGTCACTTGACGGTCCGGGTCCCCGCCCAGACTTTCCGTTGCTTCAACTGTGGCGAGCAGGGCCATGTTCAAGGAACTGTTCAAACCCCCACTAAGGCCCAGACCTACACACGTGACCGTGCGTGAAGGCAAGCTCTTCCCTATTCAACCGTACCCGAGGATGTTGCCGAGAGTCGGAGAGAGCCTTCCACGGAGAGACGGCCCCCGGCCTGATGCTTTCTGCCGAGTAGGGCCCGACCGCTGTAATAAGAGTCTCGTGGAGGGGGATATACTCTTCAGCCCTTCTGGACACTGGATCACAATGACCATCATCTCCCCGCCATTCTAAATCTACCGACCGCACCTCAGCCTCTTCCCTGCAGTCGCCGAAAAGATGAGTTATGGGGGACTGAGTAAAGATGATTATCCCATAGACGGAATAGTAGCGGTCAAGCTGATATCTTGCAGTTGAACACTACAAGTCGATCCATGCGGTTGGAAGCTTTGGTCTGCCAAGGCTCGGAACATCCCGTTCCCCCCATCATACTAGGCACGAATGCCGATATTGTGAGGTCGGTGATTCGCTCATTCCTCAAGAAGCCGGCGAGTCTCCGTTGTCATCCTGAATATAGCCCCTGGCCTGCGAAGAATGCTATAGGGTGGCGTATGAGGAGAGTAGGTGAAATCTTTAACCAAGAGCGAGGGTTATTGCAGATTCCACCAGGGGAGTGAGGCACGTGACAGCGTGATCAAGTAACCCCAGTCGGCACGAACACGACCGATACTTCTCCTAGAGACCCTCCCCGAGTCTGAGAATCAGTGGGATACCGAATGAACTGAAGTACGGATTGGCCCATCTACCGTCCCCAGAAGATTACTGTGTCTATCCAGAACATGTCCTCTCCATACCGTGCCGCTGGAAGTAGACAAAGTTGGGTAGAATTTATCCTGTGGATCCTGTAGACAGACCCAGTGACCGTTCACACTGCACGTGTGGGAGAGAGAGGCCGAGGCACTACAATTCGACTTCGAGAGTCTCCCCTGGAAGAAGCATGGAAAAAAGCTACGTGCTCAGTTGAGAGAGAGACGAACGTGTTCTCTTACTAGTGAGATGGACGTGGGATCGCGCAGAAACGCTCAGCACACGATTGCGTCTGAATGATGACACGCCCTTTAGGGAAAGGTCGCGCCGTCTTAGCTCCCAGAGATGTGGAGGATGCGGCGGTGTCCTGAACGAAATGGAAACGTCCGGCATCAGTGACCGGATCTCGAGTACCCCTATGTCCTCACGATGTGTGGTACAAAGAAGAATGGGTCTGTTCGATTGTGCGTGGGACTACAGAACATTGAACAGACGTACTGTGCCTGACCAATACACGCTACCACCCCAATAGAGGAGATTCCTCAGCGCACTGTCCGGAAGCCAGGGTTGTAGCGTGTTGGACCTTCGATCTGGGTATACCAGGTTCCGTGAGCCTACTGATCAAGAAAAGACGGCGTTCGTCTGTCCCTGGGATTTTATCAGTTCACCTCGGATGCCCGAAGGTATCTGTGGCGCTCCACACACTTTCCAACGGCTTATGAAAAGACGTTATGGAGTATGTGGTCCGCGTGAGTGTTTGGTCTATCTAAGACGACTATGTGTTCGAGCCACCCTTGAAGAACACGAGACTAGGCTGATGAAGAAAGTATTGGATCGCTAGGGGAAAGAAGGCCGAAGCTCCCATTTGGATAAGTGCCGCTTCTGGTCCGGACATCGGTCACTATGTGGTCATCGTGTCCGCAACGGAGTGGCCACCGACCGCGGGGGGCCAAGGTGGAGGCGGTGGTTAGTTGCCAAGCACCCGAGATTGATGGAGCTGAGGTCATTTCTCGGGTTCGTGGATATTATGAAGATTCGTGGATGATACTCAAGAAGCAGCTGTGCTGAACGATCTGCTGAAGGTCTATCCGAGGAACCCAAGCAGAAGAGGACCCCCCCCAGGACCCCCTTCGTGGTATGGTGGACGCCTGCTTGTGAGAAGCATTTAAGATGGGAAGAAGTTTAAAGCGGAGGCTCCCGTTCTAAGCATATGCTGACCCGGAGAAGCCTTACATTCTGCACGTGGATGCCAGCCTCAACGGATTGGAGCTGTACTACACCAGAAGTACCCCCACTGGGCTTCGTCCTGTGGCGTCTGCAATAGAGGGGAAAGGGGGAGGGGTGAGCTCGCAGTGAGAGCGCTGTGTTTGGGGTGAGCTCGCAGTGAGAGCACTGTGTTTGGGGTGAGCTGGCAGTAAGAGCGCTGTGTTTGGGGTGAGCTCGCAGTAAGAGCGCTGTGTTTGGGGTGAGCTCGCAGTGAGAGCACTGTGTTTGGGGTGAGCTCGCAGTAAGAGCGCTGTGTTTGGGGTGAGCTCGCAGTGAGAGCGCTGTGTTTGGGGTGAGCTCGCAGTGAGAGCGCTGTGTTTGGGGTGAGCTCGCAGTAAGAGCGCTGTGTTTGGGGTGAGCTCGCAGTAAGAGCACTGTGTTTGGGGTGAGCTCGCAGTAAGAGCGCTGTGTTTGGGGTGAGCTCGCAGTAAGAGCGTAGTATAAGTGCGCCCTGCGTTACCTGATGATGTGGTTGATGACGATGGGGTCGGGGGGAAGAAGCAGGTTGGTCAGTCTCTGCGGGATCTCCGAGAACTTCAACCGGGGGCAGTCAAATATCTGAGAGAGCGCGTCCGAGAGAGAGTGTCAGAGAGAGGGAGAGTGCACCAAACAGAGAGAGTCACAAAAAGAGTGAGAGCATCAGAGAGAGTCACAAAGACAGCGAAAGAGTGCCAGAGAGAGAGACAATATCTGGGAGAGAATTTTAGAGACAGTGTTGACAAGAGGCAGTGTGCAGCAGAAAAAGAGACAGAGAAAGTGCCTCAGAGAAAATGCCAGAGTGAAAGAGGATCAGACAGTGAGAGTGTCAAAGAGAGCATCAGACAGAGAGAGAGAGAGTCAAAGAGAGCATCAGACAGAGAGAGAGAGTCAAAGAGAGCATAAGACAGAGAGAGAGTCAAAGAGAGCATCAGACAAAGAGAGAGTCAAAGAGAGCATCAGACAGAGAGAGAGTCAAAGAGAGCATCAGACAGAGAGAGAGTCAAAGAGAGCATCAGACAGAGAGAGAGAGTCAAAGAGAGCATCAGACAGAGAGAGAGAGAGAGAGTCAAAGAGAGCATCAGACAGAGAGAGAGAGAGTCAAAGAGAGCATCAGACAGAGAGAGAGAGAGAGTCAAAGAGAGCATCAGACAGAGAGAGAGTCAAAGAGAGCATCAGACACAGAGAGAGAGAGTCAAAGAGAGCATCAGACAGAGAGAGAGAGTCAAAGAGAGCATCAGACAGAGAGAGTCAAAGAGAGCATCAGAAAAAGAGTGTCAAAGAGAGCGTCAGAAAGAGAGTGTCAAAGAGAGCGTCAGAGAGAAAACATGAAAAAGAGCTTCAGAGGAAGAGGGATGTATGAGAAAGAGAGAGCACGACAGGAGAAAGAGAGAGTGTAGGGTTAGACAGCAGAGATGGCGGAGTTACCTGCTGGAAGTACTTGTCCCCGGTGATATATTCCTTGTCGTGACAATCTTGCAGTTTGTTGGTCTTTATATACTGCCACAGGGCCTGAATAATGACTGCACGCGTCTGAGTGTGAATACCCAGGAGGCGCGCGAGGCGAGGGTCTAACTTAAACTGGGGGGGCTGCAAGAGAGAGAGGGAGGGGGGAGTGAGAGGGGGAGAGAGTGAGGGAGGGGGGAGTGAGAGGGGGAGAGAGTGAGTGAGAGATGGGGGAGTGAGAGGGGGAGAGAGGGAGAGATGGGGGAGTGAGAGGGGGAGAGAGAGAGGGAGAGATGGGGGAGTGAGAGGGGGAGAGAGACAGATGGGGAGAGATGGGGGGAGTGATAGGGAGAGAAGGGGGAATGACAGAGGGAGACGGGGAGAGAGATATAGATGGGGAGAGAGAGAGACAGGGGAGAGAGTGAGCGAGAGACGGGGGAGTGAGAGGGGGAGAGACGGGGGAGTGAGAGGGGGAGAGAGACAGATGGGGAGAGAGTGAGGGAGAGATGGGGGGAGTGATAGGGAGAGAAGGGGGAATGAGGGAGGGAGACAGGGAGAGAGATACAGATGGGGAGAGAGAGACAGGGAGAGAGGGAGAGATGGGGGAGTGAGAGGGGGAGAGAGAGACGGGTAGAGAGAGAGGGAGAGATGGGGGAGTGAGAGGGGGAGAGAGGGAGAGATGGGGGAG